>JANJGN010002534.1:37500-67854 GCA_026770705.1 Isurus oxyrinchus
AATCTAATGGATGGGTTCGGGGGGTTTATATATAGAATAACAGATACCCGGGAGTGAGTTACAGACTGAATCTCATCGAGGGGTTCGGGGTGGTTTATATAAAGAATAACAGATACCCGGGAGTGAGTTACACCCTGGAATCTAATCAAGGGGTTCGGTGGGGTTTATATATAGAATAACAGATACCCGGGATTGAGTTACAGACTGGAATCCAATCAAGGGGTTCGGGGTGGTTTATATATAGAATAACAGATACCCGGGAGTGAGTTACAGACTGGAATCTAATCAAGGGGTTTGGGGGGTTTATATATAGAATAATTGATACCCGGGAGTGAGTTACAGACTGGAATTTAATCGAGGGGTTCGGGGGGGTTTATATGTAGAATAACAGATACCCTGGAGTGAGTTACAGACTGGAATCTAATCGAGGGGTTCGGTGGGGTTTATATATAGAAAAACAGATACCCGGGAGTGAGTTACAGACTGGAATCTAATCGAGGGGTTCGGGGGGTTTATATATAGAATAACAGATACCCGGGAGTGAGTTACAGACTGGAATCTAATCGTGGAGTTCGGGGGGTTTATATAAAGAATAACAGATTTCCGGGAGTGAGTTACAGACTGGAATCTAATCGAGGGGTTCGGGGTGTTTTATTTAGAATAACAGATACCTGGGAGTGAGTTACAGACTGGAATCTAATCGAGGGGTTCGGGGGGGTTATATACAGAATAACAGATACCCGGGAGTGAGTTACAGACTGGAATCTAATCGAGGGGTACAGGGGGTTTATATATAGAGTAACAGATACCCGGGAGTGAGTTACAGACTGGAATCTAATCGAGGGGTTCGGGGGTTTATATATAGAATAACAGATACCCGGGAGTGAGTTACAGACTGGAATCTAATCGAGGGGTTCGGGGTGGGTTTATATATAGAATAACAGATACCCGGGAGTGAGTTACAGACTGGAATCTAATCGAGGGGTTCGGGGGGGTTTATATATAAAATAATAGATACCCGGGAGTGAGATACAGACTGGAATCTAATCGAGGGGTTCGGTGGGGTTTATACATAGAATAACAGATACCCGGGAGTGAGTTACAGACTGGAATCTAATCGAGGGGTTCGGGGTGGTTTATATATAGAATAACAGATACCCGGGAGTGAGTTACAGACTGGAATCTAATCGAGGGGTTCGGGGTGGGTTTTATATATAGAATAACAGATACCCGGGAGTGAGTTACAGACTGGAATCTAATCGAGGGGTTCGGGGTGGTTTATATATAGAATAACAGATACCCGGGAGTGAGTTACAGACTGGAATCTAATCGAGGGGTTCGGGGTGGGTTTTATATAGAATAACAGATAACCGGGAGTGAGTTACAGACTGAATCTCATCGAGGGGTTCGGGGTGGTTTATATAAAGAATAACAGATACCCGGGAGTGAGTTACACCCTGGAATCTAATCAAGGGGTTCGGTGGGGTTTATATATAGAATAACAGATACCCGGGATTGAGTTACAGACTGGAATCCAATCAAGGGGTTCGGGGTGGTTTATATATAGAATAACAGATACCCGGGAGTGAGTTACAGACTGGAATCTAATCAAGGGGTTTGGGGGGTTTATATATAGAATAATTGATACCCAGGAGTGAGTTACAGACTGGAATTTAATCGAGGGGTTCGGGGGGGTTTATATGTAGAATAACAGATACCCTGGAGTGAGTTACAGACTGGAATCTAATCGAGGGGTTCGGTGGGGTTTATATATAGAAAAACAGATACCCGGGAGTGAGTTACAGACTGGAATCTAATCGAGGGGTTCGGGGGGTTTATATATAGAATAACAGATACCCGGGAGTGAGTTACAGACTGGAATCTAATCGTGGAGTTCGGGGGGTTTATATAAAGAATAACAGATTTCCGGGAGTGAGTTACAGACTGGAATCTAATCGAGGGGTTCGGGGTGTTTTATTTAGAATAACAGATACCTGGGAGTGAGTTACAGACTGGAATCTAATCGAGGGGTTCGGGGGGGTTATATACAGAATAACAGATACCCGGGAGTGAGTTACAGACTGGAATCTAATCGAGGGGTACAGGGGGTTTATATATAGAGTAACAGATACCCGGGAGTGAGTTACAGACTGGAATCTAATCGAGGGGTTCGGGGGTTTATATATAGAATAACAGATACCCGGGAGTGAGTTACAGACTGGAATCTAATCGAGGGGTTCGGGGTGGTTTATATATAGAATAACAGATACCCGGGCGTGAGTTACAGACTGGAATCTAATCGAGGGGTTCGGGGGGGTTTATATATAGAATAACAGGTACCCAGGAGTGAGTTACAGACTGGAATCTAATCGAGGGGTTCGGGGGGGTTTATATATAAAATAATAGATACCCGGGAGTGAGTTACAGACTGGAATCTAATCGAGGGGTTCGGGGTGGTTTATATATAGAATAACAGACACCCGGTAGTGAGTTACAGACTGGAATCTAATCGAGGTGTGCGGGGGGGGGTTATATATAGAATAACAGATACCCGGGAATGAGTTACAGACTGGAATCTAATCGAGGGGTTCGGGGTGGGTTTTATATAGAATAACAGATACTCGGGAGTGAGTTACAGACTGGAATCTAATCGAGGGGTTCGGGGGGGTTTATATACAGAATAACAGATACCCGGGAGTGAGTTACAGACTGGAATCTAATCGAGGGGTTCGGGGGGGGTTTATATATAGAATAACAGATACCCGGGAGTGAGTTACAGACTGGAATCTAATCGAGGGGTTCGGGGGGGTTTATATACAGAATAACAGATACCCGGGAGTGAGTTACAGACTGGAATCTAATCGAGGGGTTCGGGGTGGGTTATATATAGAATAACAGATACCCGGGAGTGAGTTACAGACTGGAATCTAATCGAGGGGTTCGGGGTGGGTTTTATATGTAGAATAACAGATACCTGGGAGTGAGTTACAGGCTGGAATCTAATCGAGGGGTTCGGGGGGGGGTTTATATTTAGAATAACAGACACCCGGGAGTGAGTTACAGACTGGAATCTAATCGAGGGGTTCGGGGTGGTTTATATATAGAATAACAGATAACCGGGAGTGAGTTACAGACTGGACTGTACTGAGTTCTGTCTTGACATCCTATAATTTTGAACAAATCTCCTTTTGACCTTTTCTTCTCCAAGGAGGACACTCCGAACTTCTCCAATCTACCCACGGAACTGATGTCCCCTCATCCCTGAAACCATTCTCGTGAATCTTTTCTGCTCTCTCTTTCTCTCTGTCTATAGCCTCCACATCCTTCCTAAAGTACGGTGTCTAGAACAGGACACAATACTCCAGTTGGGGCTGAACCAGTGATTTATACAGGTTTAACATAACCTCCTTGCTCTTGTACTCCATGCCGCTATTTAAATAAAGCCCAGGATACTGTATGCTTTATTACCCACTCTCTCAACCTTCAATGATTTATTCACATATACCCCCAGCTCCCTCTGCCCCTGCACCCCCTTTGGAATTGTACCCTTTGTTTTATGTTGTCTTCCTACCATGTTCTTTGTACTAAAATGAATCACTTTATATTTCTCTGCATTAATTTTCATCTGCAGCATGTGCCCCACATTCCACCAGCCTGCCCATGTCCTCTTGAAGTTGATCACTACCCTCCCCACAATACTTCCAAACTTCGTGTAATCCACACATTTTGAAATTATGCCCTGTGCACCCAGGTCTAAGTTGAAGATATCGATCAAGAAAGGCAACGGACCTAGTACCATGCCCTTCCCCCTCCTGAGTAACCCCACTGTCTCCCTTCCCAGCTGCAAATTAACCGTTCACCACTTCTCTGTTTCCTGGTACTCCACGAATTTTGTCTCCGTGCTGCCCCTGTCCCTTTTATTCCGTGGGCTCTGAGCTTGCTGGCAAGTCTATCAGTTTACCAAATGTCTTTTGGCAGCCCCTCAACAGTTTAACCCTCATCCACCCTCCCATCAGAAGTTAATGGACACGATTTGCCCCGTGAGTCTATGCCCGCTTTCTTTAATGAACGCAAACTTGTCCCGGTGTGTCGTTTCCTAAAGCCCCCTCGTTTTCTCTAGCGCTGTGGAAGAATCTTGGGTTCCTTTTCATGCTTAACTGCCGGTCTCTACTCGCACTCACACTCTCCCTTTCCTCCTCTTAATTCCTTTTTCACCTGCCCTCAGATATTCATCCTGGTTTTCACCTCGACTATCCACCCGACAGCCATCCCTTTTTATTTTGCCCCCATCTCATCTTACTCGCTTTACCTTCCCGCTTGTGGGATTCTACCTTGACTGTGCCTGAACCACCTCCCTCTTTGACAGCCACGGGCTGTCCTGGTCCACTTTTGCCGCCGATCTTAGATACTGACAGCCTGTGCCAGATCTGTTCTCACCCCACTGAAACTGGTTTCCCTCTGATCGATTATCCCTAACTCGCTGTCCTTTACCCCGTAGCCAAAGGGAGAGCGGGAGTAGAGACCGGTAGTTAAACGTGAAAAGGAACCCATAGCCAGCCTAGATCTTATGATCTAGTGGCCGGTACCCTCTGAGCGTTCTCCTACTCAATCCACTTGGCCCACCTCATTTCCAAGAGCCAGGCCCAGCAATACCTCCTTCCTCGTTGGACTGGACACGTACTGCTGTAGAAAACTCTCCTCAACACGCTCCAGAAAACCCCCCCCCCCCCCCCAACCACCCACCTCTCTCTGCCCATTACACTACCGCTATCCCAATCCACGTTCAGATAATTAAAGCCCACCATTTTAAGTACGCTGTACGTTCTCGTGCCTCTCTCTAATTTCTTGGCAAATTTGTTCCTCTACGTCCCCCCTGACTAGTTTGTGGCCTATTGCCTACGCCCAGTGAGATAATGATATCTTGATTGTTTGTAGCCAAGCAGTGTTCGTATGAATTGGGAGCAGGAGGAGGCCATTTGGCCCCTCGAGCCTCTTCCCTCATTCAATAAGATCGTGGCTGATCCGGTACTGGCCGCAACTCCACTTTTCCCGCCTACTCACCAAATAACCTATCCACCCCCTTGATAGTCAAGAATCTATCCACCTCTGTCTCCGGAGTATTCACTGACCCGGCCCCTGCTGCTGTCGGAGGGGGGGGGAAGTCCACAGACTGACCACCCTCTGAGAGAAGAAATTCCTCCTCGTCTCCGTCTTCAATAAGGGAGACCCCTCATTCTGAAACCGTGCCCCCCTCCCCCCTCCCCACCTCGTTCTAGATCCCCCCCCACCCCCCCCACAAGAGGGGGGGGTGGGGGGAACCTCCTCTCAGCATCCACCCTGTCAATACCCACCCCCCCCCCTCTCAGAACCTGATATGTTTCATAAGAGGTTTTCCTCGCTAGTTACACATGAATTGATTTGTGTTAAACTGTTTTATACTCTCCTCTTAATGGGAAGAGGCCGGACGTGACATTGACATGTCCATGGGTCCCTGAAGGTGGCAGGACAGGTGGAGAAGGTGGTCAAGAGAGCCCATGGTATGCTTTCCTTTTTTATTGGGCGAGGTATTGAACACAAAAGCAGGGACGTGATGCTGGAGCTGTATGCAACGCTGGTTAGGCCCCAGCTGGAATTTTGTGCAGGGTTTCTGGTCGCCACTTTACAGGAAGGACATCGTTGCTTTGGAAAGAGGAGATTTGTAAGAATGCTGCCAGGGCTGGAAAATCGGAGCTATGAGGGAGGGGGGCGGGGGGAGGTGGGTGGGGGTGTGTGGCGGTGTTGGATAGGCTGCGGTGATTTTCCTGAGGACAGAGGAGGCTGAGGAGGGGAGGGGGGGTGACGTAACTGAGGTGCACAAAACTATGAGGTGGCCCAGATAGGGGCGTCGACAGGAAGGACCTGTTCTTCCCCCCCCCTGCCCCCCACGCGCCCCCCCCCCCCCCCCCCCCCCAGCTGAGGGGTCGGTTACCAGGGGGCACAGGTTTGAGGCGACTGGTCGGAGGATTGGAGGGGACGCGTGAGGTGAAACACTTCCACCCGGTGGGCAGTGAGCGTCTGGGGTTCACTTACTGCCGAACCGGCTGGGTTTCTCCCCCCCACCCCCCCAACCCCTGACGCTTTTGTGTTTTTGCTCACCCTCACCGGGCGGGGACCAGCCCCCACCCCCCCCTCGCTAAATCAGGTCAGGGGCATGTTTCTCCCGGCCGTAACCTTTAACCTTTCACCTTTCGCCTTTCAGACGACTACAAGGTGGTGTTCAGCCAGCAGGGCCCCCTGGTGCTGGTGTCGGTGTCCCGGAGCCGGCAATCGGAGGAGCAGCTTTGCCGCGAGCTCCTCTACGTCTACTACCAGATCATCAGCATGCTGACCCAGGTGACCGTCACCCGCATCTTCGAGCGCAAGAAGAACTACGACCTCCGGCGCCTGCTGGCAGGCTCCGAGAAGATCCTGGACAACCTCCTGCGCCACATGGACTCGGACCCCAGCTTCCTGCTGGGCGCCGTGCAGTGCGTCCCCCTGGCCTCCTCCCTCCGCGAGGCGGTCAGCCAGATCCTGCAGAAGGCCGTCACGCCCAACCTGGTCTTCTCCATCCTGGTGGCGCGGGGCCAGCTGGTGGCCATCGTGCAGGAGCGGGCGGTCATCGAGGACTCGCGCCTGGACCCCGTCGACCTGCACCTGCTCTTCAACCTGCTGGCCGGCTCCTCATCCTTCCAGGCGGGCGAGGTCTGGACCCCCATCTGCCTGCCCCGCCTCTACCCGGACAGCTACTTCTACGCGTACATCTCCTACCTGGACCCGGCCTGCACGCTCTGCCTCTTGCTCATCTCCACCGACAAGACGGCCTTCTACAGCGTCTCGGCCTGCAAGAGGAAGATCGAGGAGGGCCTGCGGGCCCAGGCCTTGCTGCAGGCCATCGATGCGGCCCTGCACAGCCACGCGGCATCGGCCTCGCACGTGGGCATCTCCGACCTCTGGCACTTCATGTACAAGCCCCTGGACATCCCGGACAACCACAAGCAGCTCACCCAGTACACCAGGTACAGAGAGAAAAGGGGCGAGCAGCAGCAAGCCATCTGGACCATCGAGCGTGCTCCGCCATTCGTTACAATCGTGGCTGATCCGCTCTCTCCCCGGTCCGTGCCCCCGCTCTGTCCCCGGTCCGTGCCCCCGCTCTGTCCCCGGTCCGTGCCCCCCGCTCTGTCCCCGGTCCGTGCCCCCGCTCTGTCCCTGGTCCGTGCCCCCGCTCTGTCCCCGGTCCGTGCCCCCGCTCTGTCCCCGGTCCGTGCCCCCGCTCTCTCCCCGGTCCGTGCCCCCGCTCTCTCCCCGGTCCGTGCCCCCGCTCTCTCCCCGGTCCGTGCCCCCGCTCCCTCCCCGGTCCGTGCCCCCGCTCCCTCCCCGGTCCGTGCCCCCGCTCCCTCCCCGGTCCGTGCCCCCGCTCCCTCCCCGGTCCGTGCCCCCGCTCTCTCCCCGGTCCGTGCCCCCGCTCTCTCCCCGGTCCGTGCCCCCGCTCTCTCCCCGGTCCGTGCCCCCCGCTCTGTCCCCGCGCCGTGCCCCCGCTCTCTCCCCGGTCCGTGCCCCCGCTCTGTCCCCGGTCCGTGCCCCCGCTCTGTTGCCCCGCTCTGTCCCCGCGCCGTGCCCCCGCTCTGTCCCCGCGCCGTGCCCCCGCTCTGTCCCCGCGCCGTGCCCCCGCTCTGTCCCCGGTCCGTGCCCCCGCTCTGTCCCCGGTCCGTGCCCCCGCTCTGTCCCCGGTCCGTGCCCCCGCTCTGTCCCCGGTCCGTGCCCCCCGCTCTCTCCCCGGTCCGTGCCCCCGCTCTCTCCCCGGTCCGTGCCCCCGCTCTCTCCCCGGTCCGTGCCCCCGCTCTCTCCCCGGTCCGTGCCCCCGCTCTCTCCCCGGTCCGTGCCCCCGCTCTGTCCCCGGGTCCGTGCCCCCGCTCGTGCCCCCGGCTCGTGCCCCGGTCCGTGCCCCCGCTCTGTCCCCGGTCCGTGCCCCCGCTCTGTCCCCGGTCCGTGCCCCCGCTCTGTCCCCGGTCCGTGCCCCCGCTCTGTCCCCGGTCCGTGCCCCCCGCTCTGTCCCCGGTCCGTGCCCCCGCTCTGTCCCCCGGTCCGTGCCCCCGCTCTGTCCCCGGTCCGTGCCCCCGCTCTGTCCCCGGTCCGTGCCCCCCGCTCTGTCCCCGGTCCGTGCCCCCGCTCTGTCCCCGCGCCGTGCCCCCGCTCTGTCCCCGCGCCGTGCCCCCGCTCTGTCCCCGGTCCGTGCCCCCGCTCTGTCCCCGGTCCGTGCCCCCGCTCTGTCCCCGGTCCGTGCCCCCGCTCTGTCCCCGGTCCGTGCCCCCCGCTCTGTCCCCGGTCCGTGCCCCCGCTCTGTCCCCGGTCCGTGCCCCCGCTCTGTCCCCGGCCGTGCCCCCGCTCTGTCCCCGCGCCGTGCCCCCGCTCTGTCCCCGCGCCGTGCCCCCGCTCTGTCCCCCGCGCCGTGCCCCCGCTCTGTCCCCGCGCCGTGCCCCCGCTCTGTCCCCGCGCCGTGCCCCCGCTCTGTCCCCGCGCCGTGCCCCCGCTCTGTCCCCCCGCGCCGTGCCCCCGCTCTGTCCCCGGGTCCGTGCCCCCGCTCTCTCCCCGGTCCGTGCCCCCGCTCTCTCCCCGGGCCGTGCCCCGCTCTCTCCCCGGCCGTGCCCCCGCTCTCTCCCCCGCGCCGTGCCCCCGCTCTCTCCCCGGTCCATGCCCCCGCTCTCTCCCTGCACCGCGCTCCCGGTCTCTCCCTGCGGCCGCCCCCCCCGCTCTCTCCCCGGTCCGCCCCCCCGCTCTCTCCCCGGTCCGCCCCCCCCGCTCTCTCCCCGGTCCGCCCCCCCGCTCTCTCCCCGGTCCGCCCCCCCGCTCTCATCCTTGCACCGCGCTCTCTCCCTGCACCGCGCTCCCCGCTTTCTCCCTGCGGCCGCCCCCCCC
The DNA here is from genome assembly GCA_026770705.1 of Isurus oxyrinchus. Classification (NCBI taxonomy): domain Eukaryota; kingdom Metazoa; phylum Chordata; class Chondrichthyes; order Lamniformes; family Lamnidae; genus Isurus; species Isurus oxyrinchus. Next base: position 46,435 of record JANJGN010002534.1, read on the forward strand.
CCGCTCTCTCCCCGGTCCGCCCCCCCGCTCTCTCCCCGGTCCGCCCCCCCGCTCTCTCCCCGGTCCGCCCCCCCACTCTCTCCCTGCACCGCGCTCTCATCCCTGCACCGCGCTCCCGCTTTCTCCCTGCGGCCGCCCCCCCCGCTCTCTCCCCGGTCCGCCCCCCCGCTCTCTCCCCGTCCGCCCCCCCGCTCTCTCCCCGGTCCGCCCCCCCACTCTCTCCCTGCACCGCGCTCTCTCCCTGCACGCGCTCCCGCTGTCTCCCTGCGGCCAGCCCCCCCGCTCTCTCCCCGGTCCGCCCCCCCCCGCTCTGTCCCCGGTCCGCCCCCCCGCTCTGTCCCCCGGTCCGCCCCCCCGCTCTGTCCCGGTCCGCCCCCCCCGCTCTGTCCCCGGTCCGCCCCCCCCCGCTCTGTCCCCGGTCCGCCCCCCCCGCTCTCTCCCCGTCCGCCCCCCCGCTCTCTCCCCGGTCCGCCCCCCCCGCTCTCTCCCCGGTCCGCCCCCCCGCTCTCTCCCCGGTCCGCCCCCCCGCTCTCTCCCCGGTCCGCCCCCCCCGCTCTCTCCCCGGTCCGCCCCCCCGCTCTCTCCCGGTCCGCCCCCCCGCTCTCTCCCCGGTCCGCCCCCCCCGCTCTCTCCCCGGTCCGCCCCCCCGCTCTCATCCCCGGTCCCGCCCCCCCGCTCTCTCCCCGGTCCGCCCCCCCCGCTCTCTCCCCGGTCCGCCCCCCCGCTCTCTCCCCGTCCGCCCCCCCGCTCTCTCCCCGGTCCGCCCCCCCGCTCTCTCCCCGGTCCGCCCCCCCGCTCTCTCCCCCGTCCGCCTCCCCGGTCCGCCCCCCCCCGCTCTCTCCCCGGTCCGCCCCCCCGCTCTCTCCCCGGTCCGCCCCCCCGCTCTGTCCCCACGCCGCGCCCCCGCTCTGTCCCCACGCCGCGCCCCCCGCTCTGTCCCCACGCCGCGCCCACCCGCTCTGTCCCCACGCCCGCGCCCCGCTCTGTCCCCACGCCGCGCCCCCCGCTCTGTCCCCCACGCCGCGCCCCCGCTCTGTCCCCACTACCCTTGACGCCTTTAAGAGTCCAGAAATCTATCAGTTTGCTTCTTAAATATATTCAGTGATTCCACAGCCTCCTGAGGTAGAGAATTCCACAGGTTCACCACCCCTCATCTCAGTCCTCAATGGCCAACCCCCGTATCCTGAGACTGAGACCCCTTGTTCTAGACACCCCCACCTGCCCCTCGCCCCCCCTCAGCCAGAGGAAACATCCTCCCTGCAGCCAGCCTGCCCATCCCTGTCAGAGTTTTAGCCGTTTCGGTGAGATCCCCTCTCCTCCTCCTGAACTACTGTATCTTCAGGTGGAGAGACCAAAACCGCACGCACTCCTCTAGGTGCAGCCAAACTCTCTGCCCCGGCACACCCTCCCTCCCCGCCTCGGCCCATCCCCCCTCCCCCCTACCACTGCTGCCTGCAGCCCCCTCTCCCTATCTCTTCTCCCAGTTTCTCAGTCCAGCCAACAGGAGGAAAGGACCCCCCCCCCCCACCCCAACCAACCCCCACCAATGTGTGGAGCTGAGAGAATGGAGTGGGGGGTGGGGGGAAGCAGGGGCAGCCTGTGGGCACCTGATCAGCCACACCACGCACACCCACGGCGCTGCCCAGGCTGCCACGAGAAACAGGCGCTGGAAAGGTGACACCCCGCCCCTCACCCCCACCCCGAACTGAGGGAGGATTGGGCAGGCCACAGGGCTCTTTCTTGGAGAGAGGGGCGAAGGCTCGATGAGCTTAAAGAGCAGAGAGAGAGAGAGAGAGAGAGGAGTGGGGAGGTGGAGGGAATTGAAGCTTCCGCAGAGTGGATGCGGGTTGGTGTAGCCGGTGGAGGGGGGGGGATGTTTAAGGAGGGCGCTGGGACGGTGGGGGGGGCGGTGGGGCGTGGTTTCCGGTCTCCCTATCCCACTCGGAATACCGCAACGCGTTCCCACTCTCTGTGTCCCACTCGGAATACCACGCACAGTCCTGGTCTCCATATCCCCCTCGGAATACCACGCACAGTCCTGGTCTCCATATCCCACTCGGAATACCGCGCGCGTTCCCACTCTCTGTGCCCCACTCGGAATACCACGCACAGTCCTGGTCTCCATATCCCACTCGGAATACCAAGCACAGTCCCAGTCTCCATATCCCACTTGGAATACCACGCACAGTCCTGGTCTCCATATCCCACTCGGAATACCGTGCACAGTTCCACTGTCTGTATCCTACTCAGAATACCGCGCACAGTCCCAGTCTCCATATCCCACTCGGAATACCACGCACAGTCCTGGTCTCCATATCCCACTCGGAATACCACGCACAGTCCTGGTCTCCATATCCCACTCGGAATACCACGCACAGTCCTGGTCTCCATATCCCACTCGGATACCACGCACAGTCCTGGTCTCCATATCCCACTCGGAATACCACGCACAGTTCCGCTGTCTGTATCCTACTCGGAATACCACGCACAGTCCCAGTCTCCATATCCCACTTGGAATACCACGCACAGTCCTGGTCTCCATATCCCACTCGGAATAACCGTGCACAGTCCTGGTCTCCATATCCCACTTGGAATACCACGCACAGTCCCAGTCTCCATATCCCACTTGGAATACCATGCACAGTCCTGGTCTCCATATCCCACTTGGAATACCATGCACAGTCCCGGTCTCTGTGCCCCCACTTGGAAGACCTTGCACAGTTCTGGACTCCATATCCCACTCAGAATACTGGGCATAGTTCCGGTTTCCGTATTATAAAAAGGATATGGAGAAGGGGTGAAACAGATTGACGAGGATGGTCCCAGATCGGAGAGGTTATAACTATCGGGAAGGTCAAACCGGCCGGGCTCTTTACTCTGGGAAAGAGGAGGCTGAGGGGGTGACCTGATCCAGCTCTTTAAAATGACGGGAGGGGGTTTCGATAGGGTCGGCGTAGAGAAGATGTTTCCACTTGTGGCGGAGGGAGGGAGAGACCAGAACTAAGGAGGGGTCCATCAATATAAGACAGTCCCTAATAAATCCGATCAGGTGGGGAATTCAGGAGATTTGTCTTTACCCAGAGAGCGGGGAGAATGTGAAACTAACTCGTTATCACATTCTAACCATGGGATTACCGGGGCAACAGCAACATGGGTGCGGAGTTGGTGAAGGGGCAGGAGGGCTGTGGTGGGCGGCTGTTTTTCAGACGGGAGGGGAGTAGTACAGCGCCGCCCCACCCACCAGAGGTCAGTGTTAGATCACTCTTCCCTCTGATACATATCGATGAACTGGACTTGGGGTACATGGGGCATCGTTTCGAAGTTTGCGGGTGACGCAAAACTCTGGAACGCGGCCAACAGCGAGGAGGATGGTCCCAGAGCTCAGGGGGACACGGGCAGACTGGTGAGCTGGGCAGACACACGGCAGATACAGTTTAACAGAGAGAAGTGTGAAGCGATCCATTCTGGTCGGGAGAACCTGGAGATGTGATAGAAACGAGCTGGAGCAATTCTAAAGGGGGCGCAGGAACAGAGGGAGCTGGGGGTGTCTGTACATAAATCGCTGAAGGTGGCAGGACAGATAGAGGAAGCCGTTTTGAAAGGCACACGGGATCCTGGGATTTATAAACAGAGATGTAGAGGACAAAAGCAAGGATATTAAACCTCTATAGAACACTGGTTAGGCCTCAGCTAGAGTATCGAGTCCAATTCTGGGAGCCCGCACGTTAGGAAGGATGGGTCTCGGTGGGGGGGAGGGTGCGGAGGGGATTTACCAGGAGGGTTCCCCAGGGGACGAGGGGGACTTCAGTTCATGGGAAAATGTGCAGGGTGATGGGGGAGAGAGAGCAGGGGAGGAGGAGAGAGTGTGGGACCAACCGGACAGCTCTTTCAAAGAGCCAGCACAGGCAAGAGGGGCCGAATGGGCTCTTGCTGTGCTGTGCAGTCTATGTAATAAGCCCCTGTGTTTTTTTTTTTATTTGTCTCTCTCTCTCTCTCTCTCTCTTTTTCTCTCCAGCCCTGAGTTTGAAGCCCCATACTCAACTGAGCAGGAGAAGGAGCATCTCTTTGACCTCTATCAGTATTTGCACAGCAGGATCCACAGTTCACCTCGGCCACTCAGGCTCATCTACCACGTGGAAGAGAAAGAAACCCTCTTGGCCTGGGTAAGTGGGAGGCCTCCGCATCTCCCCTCCCCTCCCCACCCCGCCCCACCCCACCCCAGCCCATTCGGAGTCCAGGGTGCGGCCAGTGTCAGTGTTAAAATGCCGGTGTGTGTGTGTGTGTGTGTGTCGGGCCCCATCCCCCTCCTACCGCACCCCCCCCAACTCCCGTCCCCCTTTTCCCTGCCAACCCCACCCCCCCCCCCCCCCACTCCCCAAAAGACGCGGGGCCTCTCTCGAGGGAGTGGCCGCCTTCGGGGTTTAACCCGAGAACACACCCAGCCCCACCCCAGCTCGGGGTGCAAAGCCGGAGGGTTCTTTTGACCAGGGTTGGAAGAGGGGCTTTTCCTGGAGGGAGGAAATCCGCTACCCGGCCCCGCCTCTCCGCCGTCTTGGGAAACGCCCGCGGGATCTTGCTGTGCGCAAATTTTGCCCGGGCTTCGGGAGGGAGACTTTCCAGCGCGGCTCGGGGGTCGAGAGGAGAGGGTTGGCGCGGTAGAGGTGGGAGGGAGGTCGGGGCTCTCCGGGATTCGACGAGGCCCTGGATTTCGGTGGGGGGCATCTTCTCACAGAGTCGGCAGCCACGACACCAGTGGTCGCTGGGTGGCCATTCAGCCCGTCGATTCCGTGCCAGCCCTCCCGCAGACACCGGTCCGCTCGGTCCCATTCCATCCCCCTCCCACCGGCTTCTCTCCCGAAAGTCCAGCAAATTTACTCCCCAACAGTCTCCGGTTCCCTTTTCCTGAAGCCGCTCCTCAGTCCCCCGCCTCCAGCGCCCTCGTAGGCAGCGAGTTCCAGGCCTTGACCCCCCCCCCCCACTCAGCTGCGTAGAAGAAAATTCTACCTCTCATTGCACCTCCTCCCCCCCCCCCACACACAACCTGCCCAAAACCTTAAATCTGTCCCCCCCCCCCCCTCCTAGTCCTTGTACCGCCAGCCAATAGGAGCAGCTTTCCTTCGTCCACCTCATCCAGACCTGTCCTGATCTTGTCCGCCTCCCCCCTCAATCTCCCCTCGCTCCGTAGGAGCCCCCGGCTTCTCCAACCCAACCTCGTCGCTAAAATAATCCCCCTCCTCCCTGCACCCCACTCTGGTAAATCTCCCTCCGCCTCCCCCCCCTTCTCGAGGGACACTCACGACCTTCCCAAAGTGTGGCAGGCACCACAGGCCTCAGTGCTTCAGTTGGGGCCTAACCAGAGCCTCATAGAGGCTCAGCCTTAACTTCCCTGCGTCTGTACCCGCCGTACCTCTTATTTACCACATCCCAAGGCCACGCCCACTTTGCTGACCCTCTCTCAATGCGTCCGGCCGCCTTCGAACATGCACACACGAGAACCCTCCCCAAACCACCCCCCCAACCCCCCCACCGCACCCCCAACAGGTCCATCTCTCCCTGCACGCTCTGTAGAGCTGTGTCACTGAGCCCATGTAGCTGGGGGAGTGTGCCTGTGGCTGTGTGGCACTCCCCGAGCACTGCCAGGTCTGCGAAAGCCCGGCCAAACACAACCCCTTCCTCATTTAAGCTGTGCCGCAGAACGCTTAGGTTCCCCCAACTCCCCGCGGCTGGGGCCTAACGGACTGGGACAAGCATTGTGGGGTGGGATGGGGTGGGGAGGGGGATCCGGGGTGAAGGGGAGGGTGGGGGGGGTGTGTGCAAACAGGGGCTTTGTCCGGTCCAGGCGCTCGAGGGCGTGAGAAGGCCTGGCACCTGTTGCGCGGGGTTGGGGGGGGTGGGGGGGTGTGGGGAGTGCGATGTGGCTCAGCTGCGATGCCTCCCGCAGTCGAGCAGCTCGCCTCCTTGAGAAGCGGCTGGGAGCGGGGAGGTGGCGCGTTTGTGGGTGGGTGTTGATGTGAATTGTAACTCTCCCTCTCCCCCCCTCTCTTCCCCCCCCCCCTCTCTCTCTCTCTCTCTCTCTCTCTCTATCCCTGCCCCCTTTCCCGTCTCCATCTCCACCAGGTGACTGGTAAATTCGAACTCTACACTTGCTTCAGTCCCTTGGTGACCAAGGCGACGGCCATCAACATCATTACCAAGCTGCTGCGCTGGCTGAAGAGGGAGGAAGACCAGCTCTTCATCCGCTCGCCGCCCAAATACTCGACCACACCCAACCCTGGCCGCAGCTCCAGGGGGGTCAAGGCAGAGCGGCTGGACAGCGCCGATAATGGCTTCTTGTCACTGCTGTAGGGAGCCTGGGCCCATTCCCCACCCCACCCCACCAGGAATGGAGAGACAGTTTTTACTGAGTGATGTCCCTGCACTGGATTCGGGGAGAGTGGGTGGTGGGGGGGGTAGGGGTGAAACCCACGACTCAGGGGGGTGGAGGTGGAGGGAAGGGGGTGACCTCCTCTGGTGGGCCGGGGGGGTGGCACACTGTGCCCAGGGAGGAGGGTGTGATCCCTGCCACTGATCCCTGTCTGTGCCCCAGCTGCTTGGTTACTCCCCCCAACCCCTCCCCCGGGCATCAATTCCTGCCTCTCGGACCCCCCCCCCCACCCCCCCCCCCCCGCCCCCGGCTGTTTTATTCCTGTCAGCCCAGCCTGATCATCTGCGGAGCCGTCTGTCTGCCTGTGTGGGCATGCAGAGCCGTCTGTCTGTGTGCGTGTGCGCGCAGGGCTGTCTGTCTGCGTGGGTGTGGGGCCGTCTGTCTGCGTGCGTGCGGAGCTGTGTCTGTGTGGGTATGGGGCGGTCTGTGTGCGTGAGGAGCTGTGGGTGTGGGGCCGTCTGTCTGTGTGCATGCGGAGCTGTCTGCCTGTGTGCGTGTATGCACGGGGCTGTCTGTCTGTGTGTGTGTACACGCAGGGCTGTCTGTCTGTGCGCGTGCGGAGCTGCCTGTCTGGGTGTGGGGCCGTCTGCCTGTGTGGGTGTGGGGCCGTCTGTCTGTTCGTGCGCATGGGGCTGTCTGTGTGGGTGTGCGGAGCTGTCTGTGTGGGGAGCCGTCTGCCTGTGTGGGCGTGCGGAGCTGTCTGTGCGTGGGGCCGTCTGTCTGTGTGGGCGTGCGGAGCTGTCTGTGCGTGGGGCCGTCTGCCTGTGTGGGCGTGTGGAGCTGTCTGTGCGTGGGGCCGTCTGCCTGTGTGGGCGTGCGGAGCTGTCTGTCTGTGCGTGGGGCCGTCTGCCTGTGTGGGCGTGCGGAGCTGTCTGTGCATGGGGCCGTCTGCCTGTGTGGGCGTGCGGAGCTGTCTGTGCGTGGGGCCGTCTGTCTGTGTGGGCGTGCGGAGCTGTCTGTGCGTGGGGCCGTCTGCCTGTGTGGGCGTGTGGAGCTGTCTGTGCGTGGGGCCGTCTGCCTGTGTGGGCGTGCGGAGCTGTCTGTCTGTGCGTGGGGCCGTCTGCCTGTGTGGGCGTGCGGAGCTGTCTGTGCATGGGGCCGTCTGCCTGTGTGGGCGTGCGGAGCTGTCTGTGCGTGGGGCCGTCTGCCTGTGTGGGCGTGCGGAGCTGTCTGTCTGTGCGTGGGGCTGTCTGCCTGTGTGGGCGTGCGGAACTGTCTGTGAATGTGCGTGCGGGGCCGTCTGCCTGTGTGGGTGTGCGGAGCTGTCTGTGCGTGGGGCCGTCTGTGTGGGCGTGCGGAGCTGTCTATCTGTGCGTGGGGCCGTCTGCCCGCGTGGGCGTGCGGAGCTGTCTGTGCGTGGGGCTGTCTGCCTGTGTGGGCGTGCGGAACTGTCTGTGAATGTGCGTGCGGGGCCGTCTGCCTGTGTGGGTGTGCGGAGCTGTCTGTCTGTGCGTGGGGCCGTCTGCCTGTGTGGGCGTGCGGAGCTGTCTGTGCGTGGGGCCGTCTGCCTGTGTGGGTGTGCGGAGCTGTCTGTCTGTGCGTGGGGCCGTCTGCCTGTGTGGGCGTGCGGAGCTGTCTGTGCGTGGGGCCGTCTGCCTGTGTGGGCGTGCGGAGCTGTCTGTGCGTGGGGCCGTCTGCCTGTGTGGGCGTGCGGAGCTGTCTGTGCGTGGGGCCGTCTGCCTGTGTGGGCGTGCGGAGCTGTCTGTGCGCGGGGCCGTCTGCCTGTGCATGCGCAGGGTCCGTCTGTTTGCCTGTGCGCACAAGTACAGGGTGCGGCGGGGGTGGAGTTGGGGGTGGTGTGTCTGTCTGTGTGTGCATGTGTCTTTGGGCCAAGGTACTGGCACCTGTCCCATCCCAATGCGGGGGTGGGTGGGGGGTGTGGGTCCAGCTGAGGTTGTATCTCTTGGTGCCAGGTTTCGAGCGCCAAATATTCACCCTCTCGCTGACCCAGACGGTGCCCCCGAGGACTTGGCGTTCAGGTGGGTTTAAGAGGGGCTGCTGCGTCTGTGCCACCAGCCAGGCTCGCTGATGGCTGTCGCCCGCAGATCAGTACCTATGCACCATCAATGATAGTGAGGTGGCACTCAGCGCTATTCATATCCCCACCCCAGTGATTCACACACTCCCCCCCCCACCCACCCACCCCGTTCCTCCTCAGTTAGAGGGTCAGATCGGGGTGTAATATATATATAGAGAGAAAAACGGGTAAAACTCTTTGCTTGTGGGGCTGCTGTAAAAGAGTCACTGGGATCGTTTGTGAAATAAATTCTGTTGCTGTTACGGAGTTGGTGTAATGTCAATTCTGTGGGTTCTTGGCTGTGTGAAGTTCAGTAACGGGAGGCCATTCAGCCCCTCTCGAGCCTGTTACACAGGAACAGGACTAGGCCCATTCAGCCCCTCTCGAGCCTGTTACACAGGAACAGGAGGAGGCCATTCAGCCCCTCTCGAGCCTGTTACACAGGAACAGGAGGAGGCCATTCAGCCCCTCTCGAGCCTGTTACACAGGAACAGGAGGAGGCCCATTCAGCCCCTCTCGAGCCTGTTACACAGGAACAGGAGGAGGCCATTCAGCCCCTCTCGAGCCTGTTACACAGGAACAGGAGGAGGCCATTCAGCCCCTCTCGAGCCTGTTACACAGGAACAGGAGGAGGCCATTCAGCCCCTCTCGAGCCTGTTACACAGGAACAGGAGGAGGCCATTCAGCCCCTCTCGAGACTGTTACACAGGAACAGGAGGAGGCCATTCAGCCCCTCTAGTCTGCCCCACCATTTTGATCTGCGCTTCGTCTTAACTGCTTTTGTCGCCAGCATCATCCTCGTGTATCAGGGGCCCAGTAGCTTGATTTCCACCCCCCCAAACCCCCAAAACAAACCACGACCTCTCCCAGAGACATTCCACTTATTCCACTCCAACCTGGACCAGGTGCACTCAGCACCAGCCAAAGCCTACACCCTCCATCCCAGGAGGGGGTAGCAGACGCTTGGGAACGCCGTCACACACCATCCTGACATGGAACTGGATCGCTATTCACACCTGGGGCACTGTGGACAGTTCTGGTCTCCTTACTTAAGGAGGGACAGACTCGCGTCGGAAACCGTTCAGAGAAGGTTCACTCGGCTGATTCCTGGGACGAAGGGGGTTTGTCTGATGGGGAAAGGTTGAGCAGGTTGGGGCCTCTACCCATTGGAGTTTAGAAGAATGAGAGGCGATCTTATTGAAACATGTCAGATTCTGAGGGGAGGGGGTTTGACAGGGTGGATGCTGAGGGGATGTTCCCCCCCTCGTGGTGGGGGGGGATGTAGAACGAGGGGAGGGAGGGGGCACAGTTTCAGAATGAGGGGTCTCCCATTGAAGACGGAGATGAGGAATTTCTTCTCTCAGAGGGTGGTCAGTCTGTGGAATTCTCTCCCCCCCCCACAGAGAGCAGCGGGGGCCGGGTCACTGAATATATTCAAGGCCGAGTGAGACAGATTTCTGATCAACGAGGGGGGTCGAGGGTTATGGGGGGGGGGGGAGATGCGGGAGCAGGAAAGTGGAGTTGAGGAACAATCGGATCAGCCACGATCTTATTAAATGGGGGAGCAGGGTCGAGGGGCCGAGCGGCCTCCTCCTGCTCTGAGTTCTTATGATCTTTTAACTATGTCGAGTATTGCTGGAAAAAAAAGAGACATGCTGAAGCTTTTCCTCTTGCACTCATCAGGATACCACAAGAGTACCAATGTAAGGGGGGGGAAAACAACAATTTGTACCGCACGTGAAGAGAGTGCTGATTGGTTGGCAAGTAGACTCGGATTGGTAGAGGCGTTGCCGTGGAGAATGTACCAGTGATGGAGACTCACTATATCGGCCGTTCCTTCACTGTCACTGGGTCAAAATCCTGGAACTCCCTCCCTAACAGCACAGTGGGTGTACCTACACCACACGGCACGGGACTGGAGCGGTTCAAGAAGGCAGCTCACGCCCACCTTCTCAAGGGGGCAATTAGTGTGATAATAGATTTTTTTTTAATGTTTTGGGGGGAGACTTCGGTATTATTCGGTGTTATTCGGTAAAGATGGCTGGGAGTGTGTGTGAGTGTGTGAGAGATTTAATTAAGCTAGCAAAAAGGTTGCTAGAGGTCGGGCTGTCTGGGTGTTTGGAAACGTGAAAAGGTTAAAGGTGTTAAGTTTGAGGTACAAGTAAATAAGATTAGATCTAATATTCACACCTTTAGGTAAGCTGGGAGGTTGTTGAATTTCAAAGGAGAGCCAGAGGTGCAAAAGAACATGTTTTCATCTTGCAGGAGTCCCTAGGTAAATAGTAGCGGGGATATTATATTTTTACTGACCCAAAAGCAAAGACAAGATGGAAACATGAAATATCTTCTGTTTGGAAGGGTTTGAATTTCAAAGAGGTGTGAGAACAATGGGACTGAGGTGAGAGGGAAAAGAAGGTATATTAGGGCGACTGTGGATAGCCGTTGCAGGTAGAGCTAGCGATAGCTGTTGAGCTGGATAGCTGTCGAGCTGCTATGCTGGAGATAGCTGGAGCTGAGAGGTGAATTGCGTAGCAAAATGGAAGAGGGCGCATGTCACGTTAATTGAAGCGACAGCAGTTTGCCTGTGTAATATTACTGGATTTCATATATTAATCATCCAAGTGTCAAGTGTTTGCTTCTGGGTTTGTTTCAGGGGGGCAGGGGGGAATGTTTCGGAAGATTAAGCTTAATTGCGTACCTGTAATCTTGTGTGCTCAAGTTTTCTTTTTTCTCGCTAATAAAGTTGTTACTTTTCGGTGGGGGGTGGGGGATTGAATTAAAATTACTGGACCACTCTTCACTGCTGAGGTCAGAACGTCACCTGAATGGCAGGATCTTGCAGAGGTGCCGCCCGAAATCATTCCCTCTTTCAACCCTGTGATATCTGTGACTTGTGGGGTCATCATTCCCGCACCAAAAAACTCTGCGGAGAGAGAGAGACACACACATGGATGTCACCGGACCTGCTGAGCATTTCCAGCATTTTCTGTTTTTATTTTGGGTTTCCGGCACCTGTGGTATTTCGTACTCGGAGGCTAAGGGGCGACCCGATCGAGGGGTTTCAGGCAATTGAAGGATTCGAGAGGGTCGGCGGAGAGAAACTGGTTCCTCTGGTTGGGGCGAGGGTTTGGGGGAACCCAGAACAGTTGTGGGGGGGAGGGGGGGCGTGGCAGAACCTTAAACTGAGTTCACGGGTGATGTCAGGAAGCAATTCATCACACAAAGGGGAGCGGGAATTTGGAACTCTTCCCCACCCCTGCCCCCCGGCAAGAAAGCTGTCAAGACTGAGGGGGACAAACAGTGGTTGTGGGGGGGGGGGGTCAATTGGTAATTTCAATCCCGAGATTGACAGATTTTTGTTGGGTGAGAGGGACTAAGGGTTACAGATATGAGGCGGGGAGCTGGGGTTAAGTCTGTGATCTGATTGAATGGATGAACAGGCTTGATGCGGGCTGAATGGCCTCCTCCTGTTCCTCGAGAGGGGCTGAACGTACTGCCACACCGATCTCCTCCCCCCACCCCCACCACCCCCCGACAAGAGCTACTACAGGGAGGAAGGGAGGAGGGTGCCATGATCACTGGTGGGGGGTTCATCTAGGATCACTTGGGGGGTGGGAGGTGCTGGGTTCACTGGGGGGAGGGGGGCGAGTGCCAGGGTCACTGGGGGGGCCGGCGAGTACCAGGGTCACTGGCAGGAGGTATCAGCGAGTTCCAGGGTCACTGGGGGGGCTCGGCGAGTGCCAGGGTCACTGGGGGGGCCGGCGAGTGCCAGGGTCACTGGGGGGCCGGCGAGTGCCAGGGTCACTGGCAGGGGGGAGTCGGTGAGTGCCAGGGTCACTGGCAGGGGGGAGTCGGCGAGTGCCAGGGTCACTGGCAGGGTGGAGTTGGCGAGTGCCAGGGTCACTGGGGGGCTCGGCGAGTGCCAGGGTCACTGGGGGAGTCGGCGAGTGCCAGGGTCACTGGGGGGGCCGGCGAGTGCCAGGGTCACTGGGGGGGCCGGCGAGTGCCAGGGTCACTGGCAGGGGGGAGTCGGTGAGTGCCAGGGTCACTGGCAGGGGGGAGTCGGCGAGTGCCAGGGTCACTGGCAGGGTGGAGTTGGCGAGTGCCAGGGTCACTGGGGGGCTCGGCGAGTGCCAGGGTCACTGGGGGAGTCGGCGAGTGCCAGGGTCACTGGGGGGCTCGGCGAGTGCCAGGGTCACTGGGTGGGCCGGCGAGTGCCAGGGTCACTGGGGGGGCCGGCGAGTGCCAGGGTCACTGGCAGGGGGGAGTCGGTGAGTGCCAGGGTCACTGGCAGGGGGGAGTCGGTGAGTGCCAGGGTCACTGGCAGGGGGAAGTCGACGAGTGCAAGGGTCACTGGCAGGGTGGAGTCGGCGAGTGCCAGGGACACTGGGGAGGGGTCGGCGAGTGCTAGGGTCACTGGGGGGGGGTCGGCGAGTACCAGGGTCACTGGTAGAGTCGGCGAGTGCTAGGGTCACCGGGGGAGACGGCGAGTGCCAGGGTCACTGGGGGAGTCGGCGACTGCCAGGGTCACTGGGGGAGTCGGCGAGTGCCAGGGTCACTGGCAGGGGGAAGTCGGTGACTGCAAGGGTCACTGGCAGGGTGGAGTCGGCGAGTGCCAGGGACACTGGGGGGGTCGGCGAGTGCTAGGGTCACTGGGGGGGGTCGGCGAGTACCAGGGTCACTGGAGGAGTCGGCGAGTGCCAGGGTCACTGGGGGAGTCGGCGAGTGCCAGGGTCACCGGGGGAGTCGGCGAGTGCCAGGGTCACTGGGGGAGTCGGCGAGTACAAGGGTCACTGGGGGAGTCGGCGAGTGCCAGGTTCACTGGGGGAGTCGGTGAGTGCCAGGTTCACTGGGGGAGTTGGTGAGTGCCAGGGTCACCGGGGGAGATGGCGAGTGCCAGGGTCACTGGGGGGCTCGGCGAGTGCCAGGGTCACTGGGGGAGCGAGTATCGGTCACTGGGGGGGCTCGGCGAGTGCCAGGGTCACTGGGGGGCTCGGCGAGTGCCAGGGTCACTGGGGGAGTCGGCGAATGCCAGATTCACTGGGGGGAGTCGGCGAGTGCCAGGGTCACTGGGAGAGTCGGCGAGTGCCAGCGTCACTGGGGGAGTCGGCGAGTGCCAGGGTCACTGGCAGGGGGGAGTCGGCGAGTGCCAGGGTCATTGGCAGGGGGGAGTTGGCGAGTGCCAGGGTCATTGGCAGGGGGGAGTCGGTGAGCGCCAGGGTCACTGGCGGGGGGAGTTGGCGAGTGCCAGGGTCACTGGAGGCTCGGCGAGTGCCAGGGTCACTGGGGGGGTCAACGAGTGCCAGGGTCATTGGCAGGGGGGAGTCGGTGAGTGCCATGGTCATTGGCAGGGGGGAGTCGGCGAGTGCCAGGGTCATTGGGGAGCTCGGTGAGTGCCAGGGTCACTGGGGGAGTCAACGAGTGCCAGGGTCACTGGGGGAGTCGGCGAGTGCCAGGGTCACTGGGGGAGTCAACGAGTGCCAGGGTCACTGGGGGGGTCGGCGAGTGCGAGGGTCACTGGGGGGGGGGGGTCGGCGAGTACCGGGGGAGACGGCGAGTACCAGGGTCACTGGGGGAGTCGGCGAGTGCTAGGGTCACCGGGGGAGACGGCGAGTACCAGGGTCACCGGGGGAGTCGGCGAGTGCCAGGGTCACTGGGGGAGTCAGCAAGTGCCAGGGTCACTGGGGGAGTCGACGAGTGCCAGGGTCACTGGGGGAGCAAGTATCAGGGTCACTGGGGGGGCTCGGCGAGTGCCACGGTCACTGGGGGGCTCGGCGAGTGCCAGGGTCACTGGGGGGCTCGGCGAGTGCCAGGATCACTGGGGGGCTCGGCGAGTGCCAGGGTCACTGGGGGAGTCGGCGAGTGCCAGGGTCACTGGGGGAGTCGGCGAGTGCCAGGTTCACTGGGGGGCTCGGCGAGTGCCAGGGTCACTGGGGGGCTCGGCGAGTGCGAGGGTCACTGGGGGAGTCGGCGAGTACCAGGGTCACTGGGGGGGCTCGGCGAGTGCCAGGGTCACTGGGGGAGTCGGCGAGTACCAGGGTCACTGGGGGAGTCGGCGAGTGCCAGGGTCACTGGGGGGGTCGGCGAGTGCCAGGGTCACTGGGGGAGTCGGCAAGTGCCAGGGTCACTGGGAGAATCGATGAGTGCCAGGGTCACTGGGGGGATTGTGTGAATGCCAGGGTCACTGGGGGAGTCGGTGAGTGCCAGGGTCACTGGGGGAGCGAGTGCCAGGGTCACTGGGTGAGTCGGAGACTGCCAGGGTCACTGGGGGGGGGGGCTCGGCGAGTGCCAGGGTCACTGGGGGTGCGAGTATCGGGGTCATTTGGGGAGTCGGACTGCCAGGGTCACTGAGGGAGTCAGCGAGTGCCAGGGTCACTGGGGTGGTCGGCGACTGCCAGGGTCACTGGGGGTCTCGGCGAGTGCCGGGGTCACTGGGGGGGGTCAGCGGGTGCCAGGGTCACTGGGGGTCTCGGTGAGTGCCAGGGTCACTGGGGGGGTCGGCGAGTGCCAGTGTCACTGAGGGTGTCGGCGACTGCCAGAGTCACTGAGGGGGTGGGAGGGTGAGTGCCAGGGTCACTGTGGGTGGGAGGGTGAGAGCGAGGGTCACTGGGGGAGTCGGCGAGTGCCAGGGTCACTGGAGGAGCGAGTATCAGGGTCACTGAGGGGCGTCGGCCTGTGCCAGGGTCACTGGCGGAGTCGGCGAATGCCAGGGTCACTGGGGGAGTCGGCGAGTACCAGGGTCACTGGGGGAGCGAGTATCAGGGTCACTGGGGGGGCTCGGTGAGTGTCAGGGTCACTGGGGGGCTCGGTGAGTGCCAGGGTCACTAGGGGAGTCGGCGAGTGCCAGATTCACTGGGGGGAGTCGGCGAGTCCCAGGGTCACTGGGAGAGTCGGCGAGTGCCAGGGTCACTGGGAGAGTCGGCGAGTGCCAGGGTCACTGGGAGAGTCGGCGAGTGCCAGTGTCACTGTGGGAGTCGGCGAGTGCCAGGGTCACTGGCAGGGGGGAGTCGGTGAGTGCCAGGGTCACTGGCAGGGGGGAGTCGGTGAGTGCCAGGGTCACTGGCGGGGGGAGTTGGCGAGTGCCAGGGTCACTGGCGGGGAGAGTCGGCGAGTGCCAGGGTCACTGGCAGGGGGGAGTCAACGAGTGCCAGGGTCACTGTGGGAGTCGGCGAGTGCCAGGGTCACTGGGGGAGTCAACGAGTGCCAGGGTCACTGTGGGAGTCGGCGAGTGCCAGGGTCACTGGGGGAGTCAACGAGTGCCAAGGTCACTGGGGGGATCGGTGAGTGCCACGGTCACTGGGGATGTCGGCAAGTACCAGCGTCACCGGGGGAGACGGCGAGTGCCAGGGTCACTGGGGGGGCTCGGCGAGTGCCAGGGTCACTGGGGGAGTCAGCGAGTGCCAGGGTCACTAGGGGAGTCGGCGAGTGCCAGGGTCACTGGGGGAGTCGGCGAGTGCCAGGGTCACTGGGGGAGTCGGTGAGTGCCAGGGTCACTGGGGGAGTCGGCGAGTTGCAGGGTCACTGGAGGAGTCGGCGAGTGCCAGGGTCACTGGGGGATTCGGCGAGTGCCAGATTCACTGGGGGGAGTCGGCGAGTGCCAGGGTCACTGGGAGAATCGGCGAGTGCCAGCATCACTGGGGGAGTCGGCGAGTGCCAGGGTCACTGGCAGGGGGGAGTCTGCGAGTGCCAGGGTCATTGGCAGGGGGGAGTCGGCGAGTGCCAGGGTCATTGGCAGGGGGAGTCGGTGAGTGCCAGGGTCACTGGCGGGGGGAGTCAGCGAGTGCCAGGGTCACTGGAGGCTCGGCGAATGCCAGGGTCACTGGGGGGGTCAAGGAGTGCCAGGGTCATTGGCAGGGGGGAGTCGGTGAGTGCCATGGTCATTGGCAGAGGGGAGTCGGCGAGTGCCAGGGTCATTGGGGGGCTCGGCGAGTGCCAGGGTCACTAGGGGAGTCGGCGAGTGCCAGGGTCACTGGGGGAGTCGGCGAGTGCCAGGGTCACTGGGGGAGCGAGTATCAGGGTCACTGGGTGAGCTCGGCGAGTGCCAGGGTCACTGGCGGGGGGCTCGGCGAGTGCCAGGGTCACTAGGGGGCTCGGCGAGTGCCAGGGTCACTGGGGGAGTCGGTGAGTGCCAGGGTCACTGGGGGAGTCGGCGAGTGCCAGGGTCACTGGAGGAGTCGGCGAGTGCCAGGGTCACTGGGGGATTCGGCGAGTGCCAGATTCACTGGGGGGAGTCGGCGAGTGCCAGGGTCACTGGGAGAAACAGCGAGTGCCAGCATCACTGGGGGAGTCGGCGAGTGCCAG
The DNA here is from genome assembly GCA_026770705.1 of Isurus oxyrinchus. Taxonomy (NCBI): domain Eukaryota; kingdom Metazoa; phylum Chordata; class Chondrichthyes; order Lamniformes; family Lamnidae; genus Isurus; species Isurus oxyrinchus. Next base: position 63,177 of record JANJGN010002534.1, read on the forward strand.
GGTCACTGGCAGGGGGGAGTCGGCGAGTGCCAGGGTCACTGGCGGGGGGAGTTGGCGAGTGCCAGGGTCACTGGCGGGGAGAGTCGGCGAGTGCCAGGGTCATTGGCAGGGGGGAGTCGGTGAGTGCCAGGGTCACTGGGGGCTCGGCGAGTGCCAGGGTCACTGGGGGAGTCAACGAGTGCCAGGGTCACTGGGGGAGTCGGCGAGTGCCAGGGTCACTGGGGGAGTCAACGAGTGCCAAGGTCACTGGGGGGATCGGTGAGTGCCACGGTCACTGGGGATGTCGGCAAGTACCAGCATCACCGGGGGAGACGGCGAGTGCCAGGGTCACTGGGGGGGCTCGGCGAGTGCCAGGGTCACTGGGGGAGTCAGCGAGTGCCAGGGTCACTGGGGGAGTCGGCGAGTGCCAGGGTCACTGGGGGAGTCGGCGAGTGCCAGGGTCACTGGGGGAGTCGGCGAGTGCCAGGGTCACTGGGGGAGTCGGCGAGTTGCAGGGTCACTGGAGGAGTTGGCGAGTGCCAGGGTCACTGGGGGATTCGGCGAGTGCCAGATTCACTGGGGGGAGTCGGCGAGTGCCAGGGTCACTGGGAGAATCGGCGAGTGCCAGCATCACTGGGGGAGTCGGCGAGTGCCAGGGTCACTGGCAGGGGGGAGTCTGCGAGTGCCAGGGTCATTGGCAGGGGGGAGTCGGCGAGTGCCAGGGTTATTGGCAGGGGGAGTCGGTGAGTGCCAGGGTCACTGGCGGGGGGAGTCAGCGAGTGCCAGGGTCACTGGCGGCTCGGCGAATGCTAGGGTCACTGGGGGGGTCAAGGAGCGCCAGGGTCATTGGCGGGGGGGAGTCGGTGAGTGCCATGGTCATTGGCAGGGGGGAGTCGGCGAGTGCCAGGGTCATTGGGGGGCTCGGCGAGTGCCAGGGTCACTAGGGGAGTCGGCGGGTGCCAGGGTCACTGGGGGAGTCGGCGAGTGCCAGGGTCACTGGGGGAGCGAGTATCAGGGTCACTGGGTGAGCTCGGCGAGTGCCAGGGTCACTGGCGGGGGGCTCGGCGAGTGCCAGGGTCACTAGGGGGCTCGGCGAGTGCCAGGGTCACTGGGGGAGTCGGCGAGTGCCAGGGTCACTGGGGGAGTCGGCGAGTGCCAGGGTCACTGGAGGAGTCGGCGAGTGCCAGTGTCACTGGGGGATTCGGCGAGTGCCAGATTCACTGGGGGGAGTCGGCGAGTGCCAGGGTCACTGGGAGAAACGGCGAGTGCCAGCATCACTGGGGGAGCGGCGAGTGCCAGGGTCACTGGCAGGGGGGAGTCGGCGAGTGCCAGGGTCATTGGCAGGGGGGAGTCGGCGAGTGCCAGGGTCATTGGCAGGGGGGAGTCGGCGAGTGCCAGTGTCACTGGCGGGGGGAGTCAGTGAGTGCCAGGGTCACTGGAGGCTCGGCGAATGCCAGGGTCACTGGGGGGGTCAACGAGTGCCATGGTCATTGGCAGGGGGGAGTCGGCGAGTGCCAGGGTCATTGGGGGGCTCGGTGAGTGCCAGGGTCACTAGGGGGTCAGTGAGTGCCAGGGTCACTGGGGGATTCAACGAGTGCCAGGGTCACTCTGGGAGTCGGCGAGTGCCAGGGTCACTGGGGGAGTCAACGAGTGCGAGGGTCACTGGGGGGGTCGGCGAGTGCCAGGGTCACTGGGGGAGTCGGCGAGTGCCACGGTCACTGGGTGGGGGTCGGCGAGTACCAGGGTCACTGGGGGAGTCAGCGAGTGCCAGGATCAAGGGGGGCTCGGCGAGTGCCAGAGTCACAGGGGGGGCTCGGTGAGTGCCAGGGTCACTGGGGGAGTCGGCGAGTGCCAGGGTCACTGGGGGAGTCAGCGAGTGCCAGGATCAAGGGGGGCTCGGCGAGTGCCAGGGTCACAGGGGGAGTCGGCGAGTACCAGGGTCACTGGGGGAGTCAGCGAGTGCCAGGGTCACTGGGGGTCTCGGCGAGTGCCAGAGTCACTGGGGGGGTCGGCAAGTGCCAGGGTCACTGGGGTTCTCGGCGAGTGCCAGGGTCACTGGGTGGGGGTGAGTTCCAGGGTCATTGCGGGGAGGTGGGTGAGTGCCAGGGTCACTGGGGGGATCGGGTGAGTGCCAGGGTCACTGGGGGAGCGAGTGCCAGGGTCACTGGGGGTTCGGCGAGTGCCAGAGTCACTGAGTGGGTGGGAGGGTGAGTGCCAGGGTCACTGGGAGGGGGGGTCGTCGAGTACCTGGGTCACTGGGGGAGTCGGCGAGTGCCAGGGTCACTGGGGGAGTCGAGTGCCAGGGTCACTGGGGGAGTCGGCGAGTGCCAGGGTCACTGGGGGGGTCGGCGAGTGCCAGGGTCACTGGGGGAGTCGGCGAGTGCCACGGTCACTGGGTGGGGGTCGGCGAGTACCAGGGTCACTGGGGGAGTCAGCGAGTGCCAGGATCAAGGGGGGCTCGGCGAGTGCCAGAGTCACAGGGGGGGCTCGGCGAGTGCCAGGGTCACTGGGGGAGTCGGCGAGTGCCAGGGTCACTGGGGGAGTCAGCGAGTGCCAGGATCAAGGGGGGCTCGGCGAGTGCCAGGGTCACAGGGGGAGTCGGCGAGTACCAGGGTCACTGGGGGAGTCAGCGAGTGCCAGGGTCACTGGGGGTCTCGGCGAGTGCCAGAGTCACTGGGGGGGTCGGCAAGTGCCAGGGTCACTGGGGTTCTCGGCGAGTGCCAGGGTCACTGGGTGGGGGTGAGTTCCAGGGTCATTGCGGGGAGGTGGGTGAGTGCCAGGGTCACTGGGGGGATCGGGTGAGTGCCAGGGTCACTGGGGGAGCGAGTGCCAGGGTCACTGGGGGTCTCGGCGAGTGCCAGAGTCACTGGGGGGGTCGGCAAGTGCCAGGGTCACTGGGGTTCTCGGCGAGTGCCAGGGTCACTGGGTGGGGGTGAGTTCCAGGGTCATTGCGGGGAGGTGGGTGAGTGCCAGGGTCACTGGGGGGATCGGGTGAGTGCCAGGGTCACTGGGGGAGCGAGTGCCAGGGTCACTGGGGGTTCGGCGAGTGCCAGAGTCACTGAGTGGGTGGGAGGGTGAGTGCCAGGGTCACTGGGAGGGGGGGTCGTCGAGTACCTGGGTCACTGGGGAGTCGGCGAGTGCCAGGGTCACTGGGGGAGTCGAGTGCCAGGGTCACTGGGGGAGTCGGCGAGTGCCAGGGTCACTGGGGGGGTCGGCGAGTGCCAGGGTCACTGGGGGAGTCGGCGAGTGCCACGGTCACTGGGTGGGGGTCGGCGAGTGCCAGGGTCACTGGGGGAGTCAGCGAGTGCCAGGATCAAGGGGGGGCTCGGCGAGTGCCAGAGTCACAGGGGGGGCTCGGCGAGTGCCAGGGTCACTGGGGGAGTCGGCGAGTGCCAGGGTCACTGGGGGAGTCAGCGGGGAGTGCCAGGATCAAGGGGGGCTCGGCGAGTGCCAGGGTCACAGGGGGAGTCGGCGAGTACCAGGGTCACTGGGGGAGTCAGCGAGTGCCAGAGTCACTGGGGGGGTCGGCAAGTGCCAGGGTCACTGGGGTTCTCGGCGAGTGCCAGGGTCACTGGGTGGGGGTGAGTTCCAGGGTCATTGCGGGGAGGTGGGTGAGTGCCCAGGGTCACTGGGGGGATCGGGTGAGTGCCAGGGTCACTGGGGGAGCGAGTGCCAGGGTCACTGGGGGTTCGGCGAGTGCCAGAGTCACTGAGTGGGTGGGAGGGGTGAGTGCCAGGGTCACTGGGAGGGGGGGGGGCGTCGAGTACCTGGGTCACTGGGGGAGTCGGCGAGTGCCAGGGTCACTGGGGGAGTCGAGTGCCAGGGTCACTGGGGGAGTCGGCGAGTGCCAGGGTCACTGGGGGAGTCGGCGAGTGCCAGGGTCACTGGGGGGGCTCGGCGAGTGCCAGGGTCACTGGGGGAGTCAGCGAGTGCCAGGGACACTGGGGGGCTGGCGAGTGCCAGGGTCACTGGGGGAGTCGGCGAGTGCCAGGGTCACTGGGGGAGCGAGTATCAGGGTCACTGGGGGGGGCTCGGAAAGTGCCAGATTCACTGGGGGGAGTCGGCGAGTGCCAGGGTCACTGGGGAGTCGGCGAGTGCCAGGTTCACTGGGGGAGTCGGCGAGTGCCAGGGTCACTGGGGGGTCGGCGAGTTCCAGGGTCACTGGGGGAGTTGGCGAGTGCCAGGGTCACTGGGAGGGGGGGGGTCGGAGAGTGCCAGGGTCACTGGGGGAGGGGGTGAGTGCCACGGTCACTGGGGGGGGGGGGGGGGGTGTGAGTGCCAGGGTCACTGGGGGGATTGGTGAGTGCCAGGGTCACTGGAGGAGTCGGTGAGTGCCAGGGTCACTGGGGGAGTCGGCGAGTGCCAGGGTCACTGGGTGAGTCGGAGAGTGCCAGGGTCACTTGGGGGGGGGGGGGGGGCTCGGCGAGTGCCAGGGTCACTGGGGGTGCGAGTATCGGGGTCATTTGGGGAGTCGGAGTGCCAGGGTCACTGAGGGGGTGGGAGGGTGAGTGCTAGTGTCACTGAGGGAGTGGGAGGGTGAGAGCGAGGGTCACTGGGGGGTGGAGGGTGAGAGCGAGGGTCACTGGGGGGGGGGTCATCGAGTAGCTGTGTCACTGGGGGAGTCGGCGAGTGCCAGGGTCACTGGGGGAGTCGGCGAGTGCCAGGGTCACTGGGGGAGTCGGCGAGTGCCAGGGTCACT
>JANJGN010002535.1:0-67849 GCA_026770705.1 Isurus oxyrinchus
CCCACAGTGCTATTAGGGAGGGAGTTCCAGGATTTTGTCCCCTGTGTAGGTACACCCACAGTGCTGTTAAGGAGGGAGTTCCAGGATTTTTTCCCCTGTGGTGTAGGTACACCCACAGTGTTGTTAGGGAGGGAATTCCAGGATTTTGTCCATGTGGTGTAGGTACACCCACAGTGTTGTTAGGGAGGGAATTCCAGGATTTTGTCCATGTGGTGTAGGTACACCCACAGCGCTGTTAGGGAGGGAGTTCCAGGATTTTGTCCCTGTGGTGTAGGTACACCCACAGTGCTGTTAAGGAGGGAGTTCCAGGATTTTGTCCCCTGTGGTGTAGGTACTCCCACAGCGCTGTTAGGGAGAGAGTTCCAGGATGTTGTCCCTGTGGTGTCGGTACACCCACGGCACTGTTAGGGAGAGAGTTCCAGGATGTTGTCCCTGTGGTGTCGGTACACCCACGGCGCTGTTAGGGAGAGAGTTCCAGGATTTTGTCCCCGTGTGGTGTAGGTACACCCACAGCGCTTTTAGGGAGGGAGTTCCAGGATTTTGTCCCTGTGCTGTAGGTACACCAACCGTGCTGTTATGGAGGGAGTTCCAGGATTTTGTCCCTGTGGTGTAGGTACACCCACAGCGCTGTTAGGGAGGGAGTTCCAGGACTTTGTCCCTGTGGTGTAGGTACACCCACCGTGCTGTTAGGGAGGGAGTTCCAGGATTTTGTCCCTGTGGTGTAGGTACACCCACAGCGCTATTAGGGAGGGAGTTCCAGGATTTTGTCCCTGTGGTGTAGGTACACCCACAGGGCTGTTGGAGAGGGAGTTCCGGGATTTTGTCCCTGTGCTGTAGGTACACCCACAGCGCTGTTAGGGAGGGAGATCCAGGATTTTGTCCCTGTGTCGTAGGTACACCCACCGTGCTGTTAGGGAGGGAGTTCCAGGATTTTGTCACTGTGGTGTAGGTACACCCACAGCGTTGTTAGGGAGGGAGTTCCAGGATTTTGTCCCTGTGGTGTAGGTACACCCACAGCGCTGTTAGGGAGGGAGTTCCAGGATTTTGTCCGTGTGGTGTAGGTACACCCACAGTGCTGTTAGGGAGGGAGTTCCAGGATTTTGTCCCTGTGGTGTAGGTACACCCACAGTGCTGTTAGGGAGGGAGTTCCAGGATTTTGTCCCTGTGGTGTAGGTACACCCACAGCGCTGTTAGGGAGTGAGTTCCAGGACTTTGTCCCTGTGGTGTAGGTACACCCACCGTGCTGTTAGGGAGGAATTTCCAGGATTTTGTCCCTGTGGTGTAGGTACACCCACCGTGCTGTTAGGGAGGGAGTTCCAGGATTTTGACCCTGTTGTGTAGGTACACACACAGTGCTGTTAGGGAGGGAGTTCCAGGATTTTGTCAGTGTGGTGTAGGTACACCCACAGTGCTGTTAGGGAGGGAGTTCCAGGATTTTGTCCCTGTGGTGTAGGTACACCCACAGTGCTGTTAGAGAGGGAGTTCCAGGATTTTGTCCCTGTGGTGTAGGTACAACCACCGTGCTGTTAGGGAGGGAGTTCCAGGATTTTGGCCCTTTGGTGTAGGTACACCCACCGTGCTGTTAGGGAGGGAGTTCCAGGATTTTGTCCATGTGGTGTAAGTACACCCACAGTGCTGTTAAGGAGGGAGTTCCAGGATTTTGTCCCCTGTGGTGTAGGTACACCCACAGTGCTGTAAGGGAGGGAGTTCCAGGATTTTGTACCTGTGGTGTAGGTACACCAACCGTGCTGTTAGGGAGGGAGTTCCAGGATTTTGTCCCTGTGGTGTAGGTACACCCACAGTGCTGTTAGGGAGGGAGTTCCAGGATTTTGTCGCTGTGGTGTAGGTACACCCACAGCGCTGTTAGGGAGGGAGTTCCAGGATTTTGTCCCTGTGGAGTAGGTACACCCACCGTGCTGTTAGGGAGGGAGTTCCAGGATTTTGTCTCTGTGGTGTAGGTACATGCACAGTGCTGTTAGGGAGGGAGTTCCAGGATTTTGTCCCTGTGGTGTAGGTACACCCACAGTGCTGTTAGGGAGGGAGTTCCAGGATTTTGTCCCTGTGGTGTAGGTACACCCACAGCGCTGTTAGGGAGGGAGTTCCAGGATTTTGTCCCTGTGGTGTAGGTACACCCACAGTGCTGTTAGGGAAGGAGTTCCAGGATTTTGTCCGTGTGGTGTAGGTACACCCACAGTGCTGTTAGGGAGGGAGTTCCAGGATTTTGTCCCTGTGGTGTAGGTACACCCACAGTGCTGTTAGGGAGGGAGTTCCGGGATTTTGTCCCTGTGGTGTAGGTACACCCACAGCGCTGTTAGAGAGGGAGTTCCAGGATTTTGTCCCCTGTGGTGCAGGGACACCCACGGCGCTCTTAGGGAGGGAGTTCCAGGATTTTGTCCATGTGGTGTACGTACACACACACTGCTGTTAGGGAGGGAGTTCCAGGATTTTGTCCCTGTTGTATAGGTACACACACAATGCTGTTAGGGAGGGAGGTCCAGGATTTTGTCCCTGTGGTGGAGGTACACCCAAGGCGCTGTTAGGGAGGGAGTTCCAGGATTTTGTCCATGTGGTGTAGGTACACCCACAGTGCTGTTAGGGAGGGAGTTCCAGGATTTTGTCCCAGTGGTTTAGGTACACCCACAGTGCTGTTAGGGAGGGAGTTCCAGGATTTTGTCCCTGTGGTGTAGGTACACCCACAGTGCTGTTAGGGAGGGAGTTCCAGGATTTTGTCCCGGTGGTGTAGGTACACCTACAGTGCTATTAGGGAGGGAGTTCCGGGAAATTGTCCCCTGTGGTGTAGGTACACCCACAGCGCTGTTAGGGAGGGAGTTCCAGGATTTTGTCCCTGTGGTGTAGATACACCCATGGTGTTGTTAGGGAGGGAGTTCCAGGAGTTTGTCCCTGTGGTGTAGGTACACCCACAGTGCTGTTAGGGAGGAAGGTCCAGGATTTTGTCCCTGTGGTGTAGGTACACCCACAGTGCTGTTAGGGAGGGAGTTCCAGGATTTTGTCCCTGTGGTGTAGGTACACCCACAGTGCTGTTAGGGAGGGAGTTCCAGGATTTTGTCCCTGTGGTGTAGGTACTCCCACAGTGCTGTTAGGGCGAGAGTTCCAGGATTTTGTCCCCGTGTGGTGTAGGTACACCCACCGTGCTGTTAGGGAGGGAGTTCCAGGATTTTGTCCATGTGGTGTAGGTACACCCACCGTGCTGTTAGGGAGGGAGTTCCAGGATTTTGTCCCCGTGTGGTGTGGGTACACCCACCGTGCTGTTAGGGAGGGAGTTCCAGGATTTTGTCCCTGTGGTGTAGGTACACCCACAGTGCTGTTAGGGAGGGAGTTCCAGGATTTTGTCCCTGTGGTGTAGGTACTCCCACAGCGCTGTTAGGGAGGGAGTTCCAGGAGTTTGTCCCTGTGGTGTAGGTACACCCAGCGTGCTGTTAGGGAGTGAGGTCCAGGATTTTGGCCCTGTGGTGTAGGTACACCCACGGCGCTGTTAGGGAGGGAGTTCGAGGATTTTGACCATGTGGTGTAGGTACACACGCTGTGCTGTTAGGGAGGGAGTTCCAAGATTTTGTCCCTGTTGGGTAGGTACACACACAGTGCTGTTAGGGAGGGAGTACCAGGATTTTGTCCCTGTGGTATAGGTACACCCACAGTGCCGTTAGGGTGGGAGTTCCAGGATTTTGTCCCTGTGGTGTAAGTACACACACAGTGCTGTTACGGAGGGAGTTCCAGGATTTTGTCCCTGTGGTGTAGGTACACCCACAGTGCTGTTAGGGAAGGAGTTCCGCGATTTTGTTCCTGTGGTGTAGGTACACCCACAGCGCTGTTAGAGAGGGAGTTCCAGGATTTTGTCCCCTGTGGTGTAGGGACACCCACGGCGCTCTTAGGGAGGGAGTTCCAGGATTTTGTCCATGTGGTTTAGGTACACCCACAGTGTTGTTAGGGAGGGAATTCCAGGATTTTGTCCATGTGGTGTAGGTACACCCACAGCGCTGTTAGGGAGGGAGTTCCAGGATTTTGTCCCTGTGGTGTAGGTACACCCACAGTGCTGTTAAGGAGGGAGTTCCAGGATTTTGTCCCCTGTGGTGTAGGTACTCCCACAGCGCTGTTAGGGAGAGAGTTCCAGGATGTTGTCCCTGTGGTGTCGGTACACCCACGGCACTGTTAGGGAGAGAGTTCCAGGATGTTGTCCCTGTGGTGTCGGTACACCCACGGCGCTGTTAGGGAGAGAGTTCCAGGATTTTGTCCCCGTGTGGTGTAGGTACACCCACAGCGCTGTTAGGGAGGGAGTTCCAGGATTTTGTCCCTGTGCTGTAGGTACACCAACCGTGCTGTTATGGAGGGAGTTCCAGGATTTTGTCCCTGTGGTGTAGGTACACCCACAGCGCTGTTAGGGAGGGAGTTCCAGGATTTTGTCCCTGTGGTGTAGGTACACCCACCGTGCTGTTAGGGAGGGAGTTCCTGGATTTTGTCCCTGTGGTGTAGGTACACCCACAGCGCTATTAGGGAGGGAGTTCCAGGATTTTGTCCCTGTGGTGTAGGTACACCCACAGGGCTGTTGGAGAGGGAGTTCCGGGATTTTGTCCGTGTGCTGTAGGTACACCCACAGCGCTGTTAGGGAGGGAGATCCAGGATTTTGTCCCTGTGTTGTAGGTACACCCACCGTGCTGTTAGGGAGGGAGTTCCAGGATTTTGTCCCTGTGGTGTAGGTACACCCACAGTGCTGTTAGGGAAGGAGTTCCGGGATTTTGTTCCTGTGGTGTAGGTACACCCACAGCGCTGTTAGAGAGGGAGTTCCAGGGGTCCCCTGTGGTGTAGGGACACCCACGGCGCTCTTAGGGAGGGAGTTCCAGGATTTTGTCCCTGTGGAGTAGGTACACCCACTGTGCTGTTAGGGAGGGAGGTCCAGGATTTTGTCTCTGTGCTGTAGGTACACCAACCGTGCTGTTATGGAGGGAGTTCCAGGATTTTGTCCCTGTGGTGTAGGTACACCCACAGCGCTGTTAGGGAGGGAGTTCCAGGATTTTGTCCCTGTGGTGTAGGTACACCCACCGTGCTGTTAGGGACGGAGTTCCAGGATTTTGTCCCTGTGGTGTAGGTACACCCACAGCGCTATTAGGGAGGGAGTTCCAGGATTTTGTCCCTGTGGTGTAGGTACACCCACAGGGCTGTTGGAGAGGGAGTTCCGGGATTTTGTCCCTGTGCTGTAGGTACACCCACAGCGCTGTTAGGGAGGGAGATCCAGGATTTTGTCCCTGTGTTGTAGGTACACCCACCGTGCTGTTAGGGAGGGAGTTCCAGGATTTTGTCCCTGTGGTGTAGGTACACCCACAGTGCTGTTAGGGAAGGAGTTCCGGGATTTTGTTCCTGTGGTGTAGGTACACCCACAGCGCTGTTAGAGAGGGAGTTCCAGGATTTTGTCCCCTGTGGTGTAGGGACACCCACGGCGCTCTTAGGGAGGGAGTTCCAGGATTTTGTCCACGTGGTGTACGTACACACACAGTGCTGTTAGGGAGGGAGTTCCAGGATTTTGTCCCTGTGGTGTAGGTACACCCACAGTGCTGTTAGGGAGGGAGTTCCAGGATTTTGTCCCTGTTGTGCAGGTACACACACAATGCTGAAAGGGAGGGAGGTCCAGGATTTTGTCCCTGTGGTGGAGGTAAACCCAAGGCGCTGTTAGGGAGGGAGTTCCAGGATTTTGTCCATGTGGTGTAGGTACACCCACAGCGCTGTTAGGGAGGGAGTTCCAGGATTTTGTCCCCGTGGTGTAGATACACCCATGGTGCTGTTAGGGAGGGAGTTCCAGGAGTTTGTCCCTGTGGTGTAGGTACACCCACAGTGCTGTTAGGGAGGAAGGTCCAGGATTTTGTCCCTGTGGTGTAGGTACACCCACAGTGCTGTTAGGGAGGGAGTTCCAGGATTTTGTCCCTGTGGTGTAGGTACACCCACAGTGCTGTTAGGGAGGGAGTTCCAGGATTTTGTCCCTGTGGTGTAGGTACGCCCACAGTGCTGTTAGGGAGAGAGTTCCAGGATTTTGTCCCCGTGTGGTGTAGGTACACCCACCGTTCTGTTAGGGAGGGAGTTCCAGGATTTTGTCCCTGTGGTGTAGGTACACCCACCGTGCTGTTAGGGAGGGAGTTCCAGGATTTTGTCCCCGTGTGGTGTGGGTATCACCCACCGTGCTGTTAGGGAGGGAGTTCCAGGATTTTGTCCCTGTGGTGTAGGTACTCCCACAGCGCTCTTAGGGAGGGAGTTCCAGGAGTTTGTCCCTGTGGTGTAGGTACACCCAGCGTGCTGTTAGGGAGGGAGTTCAAGGATTTTGTCCCTGTGGTGTAGGTACACCCACAGTGCTGTTAGGGAGGGAGTTCCAGGATTTTGTCCCTGTGGTGTAGGTACACCCACAGTGCTGTTAGGGAGGGAGTTCCAGGATTTTGTCCCTGTGGTGTAGGTACACCCACAGCGCTGTTAGGGAGGGAGTTCCAGGATTTTGTCCCTGTGGTGTAGGTACACCCACAGTGCTGTTAAGGAGGGAGTTCCAGGATTTTGTCCCCTGTGGTGTAGGTACTCCCACAGCGCTGTTAGGGAGAGAGTTCCAGGATGTTGTCCCTGTGGTGTCGGTACACCCACGGCACTGTTAGGGAGAGAGTTCCAGGATGTTGTCCCTGTGGTGTCGGTACACCCACGGGCTGTTAGGGAGAGAGTTCCAGGATTTTGTCCCCGTGTGGTGTAGGTACACCCACAGCGCTGTTAGGGAGGGAGTTCCAGGATTTTGTCCCTGTGGTGTAGGTACACCAACCGTGCTGTTATGGAGGGAGTTCCAGGATTTTGTCCCAGTGGTGTAGGTACACCCACAGCGCTGTTAGGGAGGGAGTTCCAGGATTTTGTCCCTGTGGTGTAGGTACACCCACCGTGCTGTTAGGGAGGGAGTTCCAGGATTTTGTCCCTGTGGTGTAGGTACACCCACGGTGCTGTTAGGGAGGGAGTTCCAGGATTTTGTCCGTGTGGTGTAGGTACACCCACAGCGCTGTTAGGGAGGGAGTTCCAGGATTTTGTCCCTGTGGTGTAGGTACACCCACAGGGCTGTTGGAGAGGGAGTTCCGGGATTTTGTCCCTGTGCTGTAGGTACACCCACAGCGCTGTTAGGGAGGGAGATCCAGGATTTTGTCCCTGTGTTGTAGGTACACCCACCGTGCTGTTAGGGAGGGAGTTCCAGGATTTTGTCACTGTGGTGTAGGTACACCCACAGTGCTGTTAGGGAGGGAGTTGCAGGATTTTGTCCCTGTGGTGTAGGTACACCCACAGTGCTGTTAGGGAAGGAGTTCCGGGATTTTGTTCCTGTGGTGTAGGTACACCCACAGCGCTGTTAGAGAGGGAGTTCCAGGATTTTGTCCCCTGTGGTGTAGGGACACCCACGGCGCTCTTAGGGAGGGAGTTCCAGGATTTTGTCCATGTGGTTTAGGTACACCCACAGTGTTGTTAGGGAGGGAATTCCAGGATTTTGTCCATGTGGTGTAGGTACACCCACAGCGCTGTTAGGGAGGGAGTTCCAGGATTTTGTCCCTGTGGTGTAGGTACACCCACAGTGATGTTAAGGAGGGAGTTCCAGGATTTTGTCCCCTGTGGTGTAGGTACTCCCACAGCGCTGTTAGGGAGAGAGTTCCAGGATGTTGTCCCTGTGGTGTCGGTACACCCACGGCACTGTTAGGGAGAGAGTTCCAGGATGTTGTCCCTGTGGTGTCGGTACACCCACGGCGCTGTTAGGGAGAGAGTTCCAGGATTTTGTCCCCGTGTGGTGTAGGTACACCCACAGCGCTGTTAGGGAGGGAGTTCCAGGATTTTGTCCCTGTGCTGTAGGTACACCAACCGTGCTGTTATGGAGGGAGTTCCAGGATTTTGTCCCTGTGGTGTAGGTACACCCACAGCGCTGTTAGGGAGGGAGTTCCAGGATTTTGTCCCTGTGGTGTAGGTACACCCACCGTGCTGTTAGGGAGGGAGTTCCTGGATTTTGTCCCTGTGGTGTAGGTACACCCACAGCGCTATTAGGGAGGGAGTTCCAGGATTTTGTCCCTGTGGTGTAGGTACACCCACAGGGCTGTTGGAGAGGGAGTTCCGGGATTTTGTCCCTGTGCTATAGGTACACCCACAGCGCTGTTAGGGAGGGAGATCCAGGATTTTGTCCCTGTGTTGTAGGTACACCCACCGTGCTGTTAGGGAGGGAGTTCCAGGATTTTGTCACTGTGGTGTAGGTACACCCACCGTGCTGTTAGGGAGGGAGTTCCAGGATTTTGTCCCTGTGGTGTAGGTACACCCACAGTGCTGTTAGGGAAGGAGTTCCGGGATTTTGTTCCTGTGGTGTAGGTACACCCACAGCGCTGTTAGAGAGGGAATTCCAGGATTTTGTCCCCTGTGGTGTAGGGACACCCACGGCGCTCTTAGGGAGGGAGTTCCAGGAATTTGTCCACGTGGTGTACGTACACACACAGTGCTGTTAGGGAGGGAGTTCCAGGATTTTGTCCCTGTGGTGTAGGTACACCCACAGTGCTGTTAGGGAGGGAGTTCCAGGATTTTGTCCCTGTTGTGTAGGTACACACACAATGCTGTAAGGGAGGGAGGTCCAGGATTTTGTCCCTGTGATGGAGGTACACCCAAGGCGCTGTTAGGGAGGGAGTTCCAGGATTTTGTCCATGTGGTGTAGGTACACCCACAGTGCTGTTAGGGAGGGAGTTCCAGGATTTTGTCACTGTGGTGTAGGTACACCCACAGTGCTGTTAGGGAGGGAGTTCCAGGATTTTGTCCCTGTGGTGTAGGTACACCCACAGTGCTGTTAGGGAGGGAGTTCCAGGATTTTGTCCCTGTGGTGTAGGTACACCTACAGTGCTATAAGAGAGGGAGTTCCGGGAAATTGTCCCCTGTGTTGTAGGTACACCCACAGCGCTGTTAGGGAGGGAGTTCCAGGATTTTGTCCCCGTGGTGTAGATACACCCATGGTGCTGTTAGGGAGGGAGTTCCAGGAGTTTGTCCCTGTGGTGTAGGTACACCCACAGTGCTGTTAGGGAGGAAGGTCCAGGATTTTGTCCCTGTGGTGTAGGTACACCCACAGTGCTGTTAGGGAGGGAGTTCCAGGATTTTGTCCCTGTGGTGTAGGTACACCCACAGTGCTGTTAGGGAGGGAGTTCCAGGATTTTGTTCCTGTGGTGTAGGTACGCCCACAGTGCTGTTAGGGAGAGAGTTCCAGGATTTTGTCCCCGTGTGGTGTAGGTACACCCACCGTGCTGTTAGGGAGGGAGTTCCAGGATTTTGTCCCTGTGGTGTAGGTACACCCACCGTGCTGTTAGGGAGGGAGTTCCAGGATTTTGTCCCCGTGTGGTGTGGGTACACCCACCGTGCTGTTAGGGAGGGAGTTCCAGGATTTTGTCCCTGTGGTGTAGGTACTCCCACAGCGCTGTTAGGGAGGGAGTTCCAGGAGTTTGTCCCTGTGGTGTAGGTACACCCAGCGTGCTGTTAGGGAGGGAGTTCCAGGATTTTGTCCCTGTGGTGTAGGTACACCCACAGTGCTGTTAGGGAGGGAGTTCCAGGATTTTGTCCCTGTGGTGTAGGTACACACACAGTGCTGTTAGGGAGGGAGTTCCAGGATTTTGTCCCTGTGGTGTAGGTACACCCACAGTGCTGTTAGGGAGGGAGTTCCAGGATTTTGTCCCTGTGGTGTAGGTACACCCACAGCGCTGTTAGGGAGGGAGTTCCAGGATTTTGTCCCTGTGGTGTAGGTACACCCACAGTGCTGTTAGGGAGGGAGTTCCAGGATTTTGTCCCTGTGGTGTAGGTACACCCACGGCGCTGTTAGAGAGGGAGTTCCAGGATTTTGTCCCCTGTGGTGTAGGTACACCCACAGCGCTGTTAGGGAGGGAGTTCCAGGATTTTGTCCCTGTGGTGTAGGTACACGCACATTGCTGTTAGGGAGAGAGTTCCAGGATTTTGTCCCTGTGGTGTAGGTACACCCACAGTGCTGTTAGGGAGGGAGTTGCAGGATTTTGTCCCTCTGGTGTAGGTACACCCACAGTGCTGTTAGGGAGGGAGTTCCAGGATTATGTCCCTGTGCTGTAGGTACATCCACCGTGCTTTTAGGGAGGGAGTTCCAGGATTTTGTCCCTGTGGTGTAGGTACACCGACAGCGCTGTTAGGGAGGGAGATCCAGGACTTTGTCCCTGTGGTGTACGTACACCCACAGTGCTGTTAGGGAGGGAGTTCCAGGATTTTGTCCCAGTGGTGTAGGTACATCCACAGTGCTGTTAGGGAGGGAGTTCCAGGATTTTGTCCGTGTGGTGTAGGTACATCCACCGTGCTTTTAGGGAGGGAGTTCCAGGATTTTGTCCGTGTGGCGTAGGTACACCCACTGTGCTGTTAGGGAGGGAGGTCCAGGATTTTGTCCGTGTGGTGTAGGTACACCCACAGCGCTGTTAGGGAGGGAGTTCGAGGATTTTGTCCCTGTGGTGTAGGTACATCCACCGTGCTTTTAGGGAGGGAGTTCCAGGTTTTTTTCCCCTGTGGTGTAGGTACACCCACCGTGCTGTTAGGGAGGGAGTTGCAGGATTTTGTCCATGTGGGTAGGTACACCCACAGTGTTGTTAGGGAGGAAATTCCAGGATTTTGTCCATGTGGGTAGGTTAACCCACAGTGTTGTTAGGGAGGGAATTCCAGGATTTTGACCCTGTGGTGTAGGTACACCCACGGCGCTGTTAGGGAGGGAGTTCCAGGATTTTGTCCCTGTGGTGTAGGTACTCCCACAGGGCTGTTGGAGAGGGAGTTCCGGGATTTTGTCCCTGTGCTGTTGGTACACCCACAGCACTGTTAGGGAGGGAGATCCAGGATTTTGTCCCTGTGTTGTAGGTACACCCACCGTGCTGTTAGGGAGGGAGTTCCAGGATTTTGTCACTGTGGTGTAGGTACACCCACAGTGCTGTTAGGGAGGGAGTTCCAGGATTTTGTCCCTGTGGTGTAGGTACACCCACAGTGCTGTTAGGGAAGGAGTTCCGCGATTTTGTTCCTGTGGTGTAGGTACACCCACAGCGCTGTTAGAGAGGGAGTTCCAGGATTTTGTCCCCTGTGGTGTAGGGACACCCACGGCGCTCTTAGGGAGGGAGTTCCAGGATTTTGTCCATGTGGTTTAGGTACACCCACAGTGTTGTTAGGGAGGGAATTCCAGGATTTTGTCCATGTGGTGTAGGTACACCCACAGCGCTGTTAGGGAGGGAGTTCCAGGATTTTGTCCCTGTGGTGTAGGTACACCCACAGTGCTGTTAAGGAGGGAGTTCCAGGATTTTGTCCCCTGTGGTGTAGGTACTCCCACAGCGCTGTTAGGGAGAGAGTTCCAGGATGTTGTCCCTGTGGTGTAGGTACACCCACGGCACTGTTAGGGAGAGAGTTCCAGGATGTTGTCCCTGTGGTGTCGGTACACCCACGGCGCTGTTAGGGAGAGAGTTCCAGAATTTTGTCCCCGTGTGGTGTAGGTACACCCACAGCGCTGTTAGGGAGGGAGTTCCAGGATTTTGTCCCTGTGCTGTAGGTACACCAACCGTGCTGTTATGGAGGGAGTTCCAGGATTTTGTCCCTGTGGTGTAGGTACACCCACAGCGCTGTTAGGGAGGGAGTTCCAGGATTTTGTCCCTGTGGTGTAGGTACACCCACCGTGCTGTTAGGGAGGGAGTTCCTGGATTTTGTCCCTGTGGTGTAGGTACACCCACAGCGCTATTAGGGAGGGAGTTCCAGGATTTTGTCCCTGTGGTGTAGGTACACCCACAGGGCTGTTGGAGAGGGAGTTCCGGGATTTTGTCCGTGTGCTGTAGGTACACCCACAGCGCTGTTAGGGAGGGAGATCCAGGATTTTGTCCCCTGTGGTGTAGGGACACCCACGGCGCTCTTAGGGAGGGAGTTCCAGGATTTTGTCCATGTGGTTTAGGTACACCCACAGTGTTGTTAGGGAGGGAATTCCAGGATTTTGTCCATGTGGTGTAGGTACACCCACAGCGCTGTTAGGGAGGGAGTTCCAGGATTTTGTCCCTGTGGTGTAGGTACACCCACAGTGCTGTTAAGGAGGGAGTTCCAGGATTTTGTCCCCTGTGGTGTAGGTACTCCCACAGCGCTGTTAGGGAGAGAGTTCCAGGATGTTGTCCCTGTGGTGTCGGTACACCCACGGCACTGTTAGGGAGAGAGTTCCAGGATGTTGTCCCTGTGGTGTCGGTACACCCACGGCGCTGTTAGGGAGAGAGTTCCAGAATTTTGTCCCCGTGTGGTGTAGGTACACCCACAGCGCTGTTAGGGAGGGAGTTCCGGGATTTTGTTCCTGTGCTGTAGGTACACCCACAGCGCTGTTAGAGAGGGAGTTCCAGGATTTGGTCCCCTGTGGTGTAGGGACACCCACGGCGCTCTTAGGGAGGGAGTTCCAGGATTTTGTCCCTGTGGAGTAGGTACACCCACTGTGCTGTTAGGGAGGGAGGTCCAGGATTTTATCTCTGTGCTGTAGGTACACCAACCGTGCTGTTATGGAGGGAGTTCCAGGATTTTGTCCCTGTGGTGTAGGTACACCCACAGCGCTGTTAGGGAGGGAGTTCCAGGATTTTGTCCCTGTGGTGTAGGTACACCCACCGTGCTGTTAGGGAGGGAGTTCCAGGATTTTGTCCCTGTGGTGTAGGTACACCCACAGCGCTATTAGGGAGGGAGTTCCAGGATTTTGTCCCTGTGGTGTAGGTACACCCACAGGGCTGTTGGAGAGGGAGTTCCGGGATTTTGTCCCTGTGCTGTAGGTACACCCACCGTGCTGTTAGGGAGGGAGGTCCAGGATTTTGTCTCTGTGCTGTAGGTACACCAACCGTGCTGTTATGGAGGGAGTTCCAGGATTTTGTCCCTGTGGTGTAGGTACACCCACAGCGCTGTTAGGGAGGGAGTTCCAGGATTTTGTCCCTGTGGTGTAGGTACACCCACCGTGCTGTTAGGGAGGGAGTTCCAGGATTTTGTCCCTGTGGTGTAGGTACACCCACAGCGCTATTAGGGAGGGAGTTCCAGGATTTTGTCCCTGTGGTGTAGGTACACCCACAGGGCTGTTGGAGAGGGAGTTCCGGGATTTTGTCCCTGTGGTGTAGGTACACCCACCGTGCTGTTAGGGAGGGAGTTCCAGGATTTTGTCCCTGTGGTGTAGGTACACCCACCGTGCTGTTAGGGAGGGAGTTCCAGGATTTTGTCCCTGTGGTGTAGGTACACCCACAGTGCTGTTAGGGAAGGAGTTCCGGGATTTTGTTCCTGTGGTGTAGGTACACCCACAGCGCTGTTAGAGAGGGAGTTCCAGGATTTTGTCCCCTGTGGTGTAGGTACACCCACGGCGCTGTTAGGGAGGGAGTTCCAGGATTTTGTCCCTGTGGTGTAGGTACACCCACAGTGCTGTTAGGGAGGGAGTTCCAGGATTTTGTCCCTGTTGTGCAGGTACACACACAATGCTGAAAGGGAGGGAGGTCCAGGATTTTGTCCCTGTGGTGGAGGTACACACAAGGCGCTGTTAGGGAGGGAGTTCCAGGATTTTGTCCATGTGGTGTAGGTACACCCACAGCGCTGTTAGGGAGGGAGTTCCAGGATTTTGTCCCCGTGGTGTAGATACACCCATGGTGCTGTTAGGGAGGGAGTTCCAGGAGTTTGTCCCTGTGGTGTAGGTACACCCACAGTGCTGTTAGGGAGGAAGGTCCAGGATTTTGTCCCTGTGGTGTAGGTACACCCACAGTGCTGTTAGGGAGGGAGTTCCAGGATTTTGTCCCTGTGGTGTAGGTACACCCACAGTGCTGTTAGGGAGGGAGTTCCAGGATTTTGTCCCTGTGGTGTAGGTACGCCCACAGTGCTGTTAGGGAGGGAGTTCCAGGATTTTGTCCCCGTGTGGTGTAGGTACACCCACCGTGCTGTTAGGGAGGGAGTTCCAGGATTTTGTCCCTGTGGTGTAGGTACACCCACCGTGCTGTTAGGGAGGGAGTTCCAGGATTTTGTCCCCGTGTGGTGTGGGTACACCCACCGTGCTGTTAGGGAGGGAGTTCCAGGATTTTGTCCCTGTGGTGTAGGTACTCCCACAGCGCTCTTAGGGAGGGAGTTCCAGGAGTTTGTCCCTGTGGTGTAGGTACACCCAGCGTGCTGTTAGGGAGGGAGTTCCAGGATTTTGTCCCTGTGGTGTAGGTACACCCACAGTGCTGTTAGGGAGGGAGTTCCAGGATTTTGTCCCTGTGGTGTAGGTACACCCACAGTGCTGTTAGGGAGGGAGTTCCAGGATTTTGTCCCTGTGGTGTAGGTACACCCACAGCGCTGTTAGGGAGGGAGTTCCAGGATTTTGTCCCTGTGGTGTAGGTACACCCACAGTGCTGTTAAGGAGGGAGTTCCAGGATTTTGTCCCCTGTGGTGTAGGTACTCCCACAGCGCTGTTAGGGAGAGAGTTCCAGGATGTTGTCCCTATGGTGTCGGTACACCCACGGCACTGTTAGGGAGAGAGTTCCAGGATGTTGTCCCTGTGGTGTCGGTACACCCACGGCGCTGTTAGGGAGAGAGTTCCAGGATTTTGTCCCCGTGTGGTGTAGGTACACCCACAGCGCTGTTAGGGAGGGAGTTCCAGGATTTTGTCCCTGTGCTGTAGGTACACCAACCGTGCTGTTATGGAGGGAGTTCCAGGATTTTGTCCCTGTGGTGTAGGTACACCCACAGCGCTGTTAGGGAGGGAGTTCCAGGATTTTGTCCCTGTGGTGTAGGTACACCCACCGTGCTGTTAGGGAGGGAGTTCCAGGATTTTGTCCCTGTGGTGTAGGTACACCCACAGCGCTATTAGGGAGGGAGTTCCAGGATTTTGTCCCTGTGGTGTAGGTACACCCACAGGGCTGTTGGAGAGGGAGTTCCGGGATTTTGTCCCTGTGCTGTAGGTACACCCACAGCGCTGTTAGGGAGGGAGATCCAGGATTTTGTCCCTGTGTTGTAGGTACACCCACCGTGCTGTTAGGGAGGGAGTTCCAGGATTTTGTCACTGTGGTGTAGGTACACCCACAGTGCTGTTAGGGAGGGAGTTCCAGGATTTTGTCCCTGTGGTGTAGGTACACCCACAGTGCTGTTAGGGAAGGAGTTCCGGGATTTTGTTCCTGTGGTGTAGGTACACCCACAGCGCTGTTAGAGAGGGAGTTCCAGGATTTTGTCCCCTGTGGTGTAGGGACACCCACGGCGCTCTTAGGGAGGGAGTTCCAGGATTTTGTCCATGTGGTTTAGGTACACCCACAGTGTTGTTAGGGAGGGAATTCCAGGATTTTGTCCATGTGGTGTAGGTACACCCACAGCGCTGTTAGGGAGGGAGTTCCAGGATTTTGTCCCTGTGGTGTAGGTACACCCACAGTGCTGTTAAGGAGGGAGTTCCAGGATTTTGTCCCCTGTGGTGTAGGTACTCCCACAGCGCTGTTAGGGAGAGAGTTCCAGGATGTTGTCCCTGTGGTGTCGGTACACCCACGGCACTGTTAGGGAGAGAGTTCCAGGATGTTGTCCTTGTGGTGTCGGTACACCCACGGCGCTGTGAGGGAGAGAGTTCCAGGATTTTGTCCCCGTGTGGTGTAGGTACACCCACAGCGCTGTTAGGGAGGGAGTTCCAGGATTTTGTCCCTGTGCTGTAGGTACACCAACCGTGCTGTTATGGAGGGAGTTCCAGGATTTTGTCCCTGTGGTGTAGGTACACCCACAGCGCTGTTAGGGAGGGAGTTCCAGGATTTTGTCCCTGTGGTGTAGGTACACCCACCGTGCTGTTAGGGAGGGAGTTCCAGGATTTTGTCCCTGTGGTGTAGGTACACCCACAGCGCTATTAGGGAGGGAGTTCCAGGATTTTGTCCCTGTGGTGTAGGTACACCCACAGGGCTGTTGGAGAGGGAGTTCCGGGATTTTGTCCCTGTGCTATAGGTACACCCACAGCGCTGTTAGGGAGGGAGATCCAGGATTTTGTCCCTGTGTTGTAGGTACACCCACCGTGCTGTTAGGGAGGGAGTTCCAGGATTTTGTCACTGTGGTGTAGGTACACCCACAGTGCTGTTAGGGAGGGAGTTCCAGGATTTTGTCCCTGTGGTGTAGGTACACCCACAGTGCTGTTAGGGAAGGAGTTCCGGGATTTTGTTCCTGTGGTGTAGGTACACCCACAGCGCTGTTAGAGAGGGAGTTCCAGGATTTTGTCCCCTGTGGTGTAGGGACACCCACGGCGCTCTTAGGGAGGGAGTTCCAGGAATTTGTCCACGTGGTGTACGTACACACACAGTGCTGTTAGGGAGGGAGTTCCAGGATTTTGTCCCTGTGGTGTAGGTACACCCACAGTGCTGTTAGGGAGGGAGTTCAGGGATTTTGTCCCTGTTGTGTAGGTACACACACAATGCTGTAAGGGAGGGAGGTCCAGGATTTTGTCCCTGTGATGGAGGTACACCCAAGGCGCTGTTAGGGAGGGAGTTCCAGGATTTTGTCCATGTGGTGTAGGTACACCCACAGTGCTGTTAGGGAGGGAGTTCCAGGATTTTGTCCCTGTGGTGTAGGTACACCCACAGTGCTGTTAGGGAGGGAGTTCCAGGATTTTGTCCCTGTGGTGTAGGTACACCCACAGTGCTGTTAGGGAGGGAGTTCCAGGATTTTGTCCCTGTGGTGTAGGTACACCTACAGTGCTATTAGGGAGGGAGTTCCGGGAAATTGTCCCCTGTGGTGTAGGTACACCCACAGCGCTGTTAGGGAGGGAGTTCCAGGATTTTGTCCCCGTGGTGTAGATACACCCATGGTGCTGTTAGGGAGGGAGTTCCAGGCGTTTGTCCCTGTGGTGTAGGTACACCCACAGTGCTGTTAGGGAGGAAGGTCCAGGATTTTGTCCCTGTGGTGTAGGTACACCCACAGTGCTGTTAGGGAGGGAGTTCCAGGATTTTGTCCCTGTGGTGTAGGTACACCCACAGTGCTGTTAGGGAGGGAGTTCCAGGATTTTGTTCCTGTGGTGTAGGTACGCCCACAGTGCTGTTAGGGAGAGAGTTCCAGGATTTTGTCCCCGTGTGGTGTAGGTACACCCACCGTGCTGTCAGGGAGGGAGTTCCAGGATTTTGTCCCTGTGGTGTAGGTACACCCACCGTGCTGTTAGGGAGGGAGTTCCAGGATTTTGTCCCCGTGTGGTGTGGGTACACCCACCGTGCTGTTAGGGAGGGAGTTCCAGGATTTTGTCCCTGTGGTGTAGGTACTCCCACAGCGCTGTTAGGGAGGGAGTTCCAGGAGTTTGTCCCTGTGGTGTAGGTACTACCAGCGTGCTGTTAGGGAGGGAGTTCCAGGATTTTGTCCCTGTGGTGTAGGTACACCCACAGTGCTGTTAGGGAGGGAGTTCCAGGATTTTGTCCCTGTGGTGTAGGTACACCCACAGCGCTGTTAGGGAGGGAGTTCCAGGAGTTTGTCCCTGTGGTGTAGGTACTACCAGCGTGCTGTTAGGGAGGGAGTTCCAGGATTTTGTCCCTGTGGTGTAGGTACACCCACAGTGCTGTTAGGGAGGGAGTTCCAGGATTTTGTCCCTGTGGTGTAGGTACACCCACAGTGCTGTTAGGGAGGGAGTTCCAGGATTTTGTCCCTGTGGTGTAGGTACACCCACAGCGCTGTTAGGGAGGGAGTTCCAGGATTTTGTCCCTGTGGTGTAGGTACACCCACAGTGCTGTTAGGGAGGGAGTTCCAGGATTTTGTCCCTGTGGTGTAGGTACACCCACGGCGCTGTTAGAGAGGGAGTTCCAGAATTTTGTCCCCTGTGGTGTAGGTACACCCACAGCGCTGTTAGGTAGGGAGTTCCAGGATTTTGTCCCTGTGGTGTAGGTACACGCACATTGCTGTTAAGGAGAGAGTTCCAGGATTTTGTCCCTGTGGTGTAGGTACACCCACAGTGCTGTTAGGGAGGGAGTTGCAGGATTTTGTCCCTCTGGTGTAGGTACACCCACAGTGCTGTTAGGGAGGGAGTTCCAGGATTTTGTCCCTGTGGTGTAGGTACATCCACCATGCTTTTAGGGAGGGAGTTCCAGGATTTTGTCCCTGTGGTGTAGGTACACCGACAGCGCTGTTAGGGAGGGAGATCCAGGACTTTGTCCCTGTGGTGTACGTACACCCACAGTGCTGTTAGGGAGGGAGTTCCAGGATTTTGTCCCAGTGGTGTAGGTACATCCACAGTGCTGTTAGGGAGGGAGTTCCAGGATTTTGTCCGTGTGGTGTAGGTACATCCACCGTGCTTTTAGGGAGGGAGTTCCAGGATTTTGTCCGTGTGGCGTTGGTACACCCACTGTGCTGTTAGGGAGGGAGGTCCAGGATTTTGTCCGTGTGGTGTAGGTACACCCACAGCACTGTTAGGGAGGGAGTTCGAGGATTTTGTCCCTGTGGTGTAGGTACATCCACCGTGCTTTTAGGGAGGGAGTTCCAGGTTTTTTTCCCCTGTGGTGTAGGTACACCCACCGTGCTGTTAGGGAGGGAGTTGCAGGATTTTGTCCATGTGGGTAGGTACACCCACAGTGTTGTTAGGGAGGAAATTCCAGGATTTTGTCCATGTGGGTAGGTTAACCCACAGTGTTGTTAGGGAGGGAATTCCAGGATTTTGACCCTGTGGTGTAGGTACACCCACGGCGCTGTTAGGGAGGAAGTTCCAGGATTTTGTCCCTGTGGTGTAGGGACACCCACAGCGCTGTTAGGGAGGGAGTTCCAGGATTTTGTCCGTGTGGTGTAGGTACACCCACCGTGCTATTAGGGAGGGAGTTCCAGGATTTTGTCCCTGTGGTGTAGGTAAACCCACAGCGTTGTTAGGGAGGGAATTCCAGGATTTTGTCCATGTGGTGTAGGTACACCCACAGTGTTGTTAGGGAGGGAATTCCAGGATTTTGTCCATGTGGTGTAGGTACACCCACAGCGCTGTTAGGGAGGGAGTTCCAGGATTTTGTCCCTGTGGTGTAGGTACACCCACAGTGCTGTTAAGGAGGGAGTTCCAGGATTTTGTCCCCTGTGGTGTAGGTACTCCCACAGCGCTGTTAGGGAGAGAGTTCCAGGATGTTGTCCCTGTGGTGTAGGTACACCCACGGCACTGTTAGGGAGAGAGTTCCAGGATGTTGTCCCTGTGGTGTCGGTACACCCACGGCGCTGTTAGGGAGAGAGTTCCAGGATTTTGTCCCCGTGTGGTGTAGGTACACCCACAGGGCTGTTGGAGAGGGAGTTCCGGGATTTTGTCCCTGTGCTGTAGGTACACCCACAGCTGTTAGGGAGGGAGATCCAGGATTTTGTCCCTGTGTTGTAGGTACACCCACCGTGCTGTTAGGGAGGGAGTTCCAGGATTTTGTCCCTGTGGTGTAGGTACACCCACAGTGCTGTTAGGGAGGGAGTTCCAGGATTTTGTCCATGTGGTGTAGGTACACCCACAGTGCTGTTAGGGAGGGAGTTCCAGGATTTTGTCCCTGTGGTGTAGGTACACCCACCGTGCTGTTAGGGAGGGAGTTCCGGGATTTTGTCCCTGTGGTGTAGGTACACCCACAGCGCTGTTAGAGAGGGAGTTCCAGGATTTTGTCCCCTGTGGTGTAGGTACACCCACGGCGCTCGTAGGGAGGGAGTTCCAGGATTTTGTCCGTGTGGTGTAGGTACACACACACTGCTGTTAGGGAGGGAGTTCCAGGATTTTGTCCCTGTTGTGTAGGTACACCCACAGCGCTGTTAGGGAGGGAGGTCCAGGATTTTGTCCCTGTGGTGTAGGTACACCCAAGGCGCTGTTAGGGAGGGAGTTCCAGGATTTTGTCCATGTGGTGTAGGTACACACACAGCGCTGTTAGGGAGGGAGTTCCAGGATTTTGTCCCTGTGGTTTAGCTACACCCACAGTGCTGTTAGGGAGGGAGTTCCAGGATTTTGTCCCTGTGGTGTAGGTACACCCACAGTGCTGTTAGGGCTGGAGTTCCAGGATTTTGTCCCTGTGGTGTAGGTACACCTACAGTGCTGTTAGGGAGGGAGTTCCGGGAAATTGTCCCCTGTGGTGTAGGTACTCCCACAGCGCTGTTAGGAAGGGAGTTCCTGGATTTTGTCCCTGTGGTGTAGATACACCCATGGTGCTGTTAGGGAGGGAGTTCCAGGAATTTGTCCCTGTGGTGTAGGTACACCCACAGTGCTGTTAGGGAGGAAGGTCCAGGATTTTGTCCCTGTGGTGTAGGTACACCCACAGTGCTGTTAGGGAGGGAGTTCCAGGATTTTGTCCCTGTGGTGTAGGTACACCCACAGTGCTGTTAGGGAGGGAGTTCCAGTTTGTCCCTGTGGTGTAGGTGCACCCACGGCGCTGTTAGGGAGGGAATTCCAGGATTTTGTCCCTGTGGTGTAGTTACACCCACAGTGGTGTTAGGGAGGGAGTTCCAGGATTTTGTCCGTGTGGTGTAGGTACACCCACAGTGGTGTTAGGGAGGGAGTTCCAGGATTTTGTCCCTGTGGTGTAGGTACTCCCACCGTGCTGTTAGGGAGAGAGTTCCAGGATTTTGTCCCCGTGTGGTGTAGGTACACCCACCGTGCTGTTAGGGAGGGAGTTCCAGGATTTTGTCCCTGTGGTGTAGGTACACCCACCGTGCTGTTAGGGAGGGAGTTCCAGGATTTTGTCCCTGTGGTGTAGCTACACCCACAGCGCTGTTAGGGAGGGAGTTCCAGGATTTTGTCCCTGTGGTGTAGGTACACCCACAGTGCTGTTAGGGAGGGAGTTCCAGGATTTTGTCCCTGTGGTGTAGGTACACCCACCGTGATGTTAGGGAGGGATTTCCAGGATTTTTTCCCCTGTGGTGTAGGTACACCTACAGCGCTGTTAGGGAGGGAGTTCCAGGATTTTGTCCCTGTGGTGTAGGTACATCCACCGTGCTGTTAGGGAGGGAGTTCCAGGATTTTGTCCCTGTGGTGTAGGTACACCCCCAGTGCTGTTAGGGAGGTAGTTCCAGGATTTTGTCCATGTGGTGTAGGTACACCTACAGTGCTGTTAGGGAGGGAGTTCCAGGATTTTGTCCCCTGTGGTGTAGGTACACCCACCGTGCTGTTAGGGAGGGAGTTCCAGGATTTTGTCCCTGTGGTGTAGGTTCACCCACAATGCTGTTAGGGAGGATGTTCCAGGATTTTGTCCCTTTGGTGTAGGTACACCCACGGTGTTGTAAGGGAGGGAATTCCAGGATTTTGTCCATGTGGTGTAGGTAAACCCACAGTGCTGTTAAGGAGGGAGTTCCAGGATTTTGTCCCCTGTGGTGTAGGTCCTCCCACAGTGCTGTTAGGGAGGGAGTTCCAGGATTTTGTCCCTGTGGTGTAGGTACACCCACAGTGCTGTTAGGGAGGGAGTTCCAGGATTTTGTCCCTGTGGTGTAGGTACACGCACAGCGCTGTTAGGGAGGGAGTTCCAGGATTTTGTCCGTGTGGTGTAGGTACACCCACAGCGCTGTTAGGGAGGGAGTTCCAGGATTTTGTCCCGTGTGGTGTAGGTACACCCACAGTGCTGTTAGGGAGGGAGTTCCAGGATTTTGTCCGTGTGGTGTAGGTACACCCACAGCGCTGTTAGGGAGGGAGTTCCAGGATTTTGTCCGTGTGGTGTAGGTACACC
Source organism: Isurus oxyrinchus (assembly GCA_026770705.1). NCBI lineage: Eukaryota > Metazoa > Chordata > Chondrichthyes > Lamniformes > Lamnidae > Isurus > Isurus oxyrinchus. The sequence goes on from JANJGN010002535.1 coordinate 21,624, forward strand.
CACAGCGCTGTTAGGGAGAGAGTTCCAGGATTTTGTCCCTGTGGTGTAGGTACACCCACCGTGCTGTTAGGGAGGGAGTTCCAGGATTTTGTCCCTGTGGTGTAGGTACACCCACAGTGCTGTTAGGGAGGGAGTTCCAGGATTTTGTACCTGTGGTGTAGGTACACCCACCGTGCTGTTAGGGAGGTAGTTCCAGGATTTTGTACCTGTGGTGTAGGTACACCCACAGTGCTGTTAGGGAGGGATTTCCAGGATTTTGTCCATGTGGTGTAGGTACACCCACAGTGCTGTTAGGGAGGGAGTTCCAGGATTTTGTCCCTGTGGTGTAGGTACACCCACAGTGCTGTTAGGGAGGGAGTTCCAGGATTTTGTCCCTGTGGTGTAGGTACACCCACAGCGCTGTTAGGGAGGGAGTTCCAGGATTTTGTCCCTGTGGTGTAGGTACACCCACAGTGCTGTTAGGGTGGGAGTTCCAGGATTTTGTCCCTGTGGTGTAGGTACACCCACAGCGCTGTTAGGGAGGCAGTTCCAGGATTTTGTCCCTGTGGTGTAGGTACACCCACTGCGCTGTTAGGGAGGGAGGTCCAGGATTTTGTCCCTGTGGTGCAGGTACACCCACAGTGCTGTTAGGGAGGGAGTTCCAGGATTTTGTCCCAGTGGCGTAGGTACACCCACAGTGCTGTTAGGGAGGGAGTTCCAGGATTTTGTCCCTGTGGTGTAGGTACACCCACCGTGATGTTAGGGAGGGAGTTCCAGGATTTTGTCCCTGTGGTGTAGGTACACCCACCGTGCATTTAGGTAGGGAGTTCCAGGATTTTGTCCCTGTGGTGTAGGTACACCCACAGCGCTGTTCGGGAGGGAGTTCCAAGATTTTGTCCCTGTGGTGTAGGTACACCCACGGCGCTGTTAGGGTGGGAGTTCCAGGATTTTGTCCATGTGGTGTAGGTACACACACAGTGCTGTTAGGGAGGGAGTTCCAGGATTTTGTCCCTGTGGTGTAGGTACACCCACAGCGCTGTTAGGGAGGCAGTTCCAGGATTTTGTCCCTGTGGTGTAGGTACACCCACAGTGCTGTTAGGGAGGGAGGTCCAGGCTTTTGTCCGTGTGGTGTAGGTACACCCACAGTGCTGTTAGGGAGGGAGTTCCAGGATTTTGTCCCTGTGGTGTAGGTACACCCACAGTGCTGTTAGGGAGGGAGTTCCAGGTTTTTATCCCTGTGGTGTAGGTACACCCACAGCGCTGTTAGGGAGGCAGTTCCAGGATTTTGTCCCTGTGGTGTAGGTACACCCACTGTGCTGTTAGGGAGGGAGGTCCAGGATTTTGTCCCTGTGGTGCAGGTACACCCACAGTGCTGTTAGGGAGGGAGTTCCAGGATTTTGTCCCAGTGGTGTAGGTACACCCACAGTGCTGTTAGGGAGGGAGTTCCAGGATTTTGTCCCTGTGGTGTAGGTACACCCACAGCGCTGTTAAGGAGGGAGTTCCAGGATTTTGTCCCTGTGGTGTAGGTACACCCACCGTGCATTTAGGTAGGGAGTTCCAGGATTTTGTCCCTGTGGTGTAGGTACACCCACAGCGCTGTTAGCGAGGGAGTTCCAGGATTTTGTTCCTGTGGTGTAGGTACACCCCCAGTGCTGTTAGGGTGGGAGTTCCAGGATTTTGTCCATGTGGTGTAGGTACACACACAGTGCTGTTAGGGAGGGAGTTCCAGGATTTTGTCCCTGTGGTGTAGGTACACCCACAGTGCTGTTAGGGTGGGAGTTCCAGGATTTTGTCCGTGTCGTGTAGGTACACCCACAGCGCTGTTAGGGAGGCAGTTCCAGGATTTTGTCCCTGTGGTGTAGGTACACCCACTGTGCTGTTAGGGAGGGAGGTCCAGGCTTTTGTCCGTGTGGTGCAGGTACACCCACAGTGCTGTTAGGGAGGGAGTTCCAGGATTTTGTCCCTGTGGTGTAGGTACACCTACAGTGCTGTTAGGGAGGGAGTTCCAGGATTTTGTCCCCTGTGGTGTAGGTACACCCACCGTGCTGTTAGGGAGGGAGTTCCAGGATTTTGTCCCTGTGGTGTAGGTACACCCACAATGCTGTTAGGGAGGATGTTCCAGGATTTTGTCCCTTTGGTGTAGGTACACCCACGGTGTTGTAAGGGAGGGAATTCCAGGATTTTGTCCATGTGGTGTAGGTACACCCACAGTGCTGTTAAGGAGGGAGTTCCAGGATTTTGTCCCCTGTGGTGTAGGTCCTCCCACAGTGCTGTTAGGGAGGGAGTTCCAGGATTTTGTCCCTGTGGTGTAGGTACACCCACAGTGCTGTTAGGGAGGGAGTTCCAGGATTTTGTCCCTGTGGTGTAGGTACACGCACAGCGCTGTTAGGGAGGGAGTTCCAGGATTTTGTCCGTGTGGTGTAGGTACACCCACAGCGCTGTTAGGGAGGGAGTTCCAGGATTTTGTCCCGTGTGGTGTAGGTACACCCACAGTGCTGTTAGGGAGGGAGTTCCAGGATTTTGTCCGTGTGGTGTAGGTACACCCACAGCGCTGTTAGGGAGGGAGTTCCAGGATTTTGTCCGTGTGGTGTAGGTACACCCACAGCGCTGTTAGGGAGAGAGTTCCAGGATTTTGTCCCTGTGGTGTAGGTACACCCACCGTGCTGTTAGGGAGGGAGTTCCAGGATTTTGTCCCTGTGGTGTAGGTACACCCACAGTGCTGTTAGGGTGCAAGTTCCAGGATTTTGTCCCTGTGGTGTAGGTACACCCACCGTGCTGTTAGGGAGGTAGTTCCAGGATTTTGTACCTGTGGTGTAGGTACACCCACAGTGCTGTTAGGGAGGGATTTCCAGGATTTTGTCCATGTGGTGTAGGTACACCCACAGTGCTGTTAGGGAGGGAGTTCCAGGATTTTGTCCCTGTGGTGTAGGTACACCCACAGCGCTGTTAGGGAGGGAGTTCCAGGATTTTGTCCCTGTGGTGTAGGTACACCCACAGTGCTGTTAGGGTGGGAGTTCCAGGATTTTGTCCCTGTGGTGTAGGTACACCCACAGCGCTGTTAGGGAGGCAGTTCCAGGATTTTGTCCCTGTGGTGTAGGTACACCCACTGTGCTGTTAGGGAGGGAGGTCCAGGATTTTGTCCCTGTGGTGCAGGTACACCCACAGTGCTGTTAGGGAGGGAGTTCCAGGATTTTGTCCCAGTGGTGTAGGTACACCCACAGTGCTGTTAGGGAGGGAGTTCCAGGATTTTGTCCCTGTGGTGTAGGTACACCCACCGTGATGTTAGGGAGGGAGTTCCAGGATTTTGTCCCTGTGGTGTAGGTACACCCACCGTGCATTTAGGTAGGGAGTTCCAGGATTTTGTCCCTGTGGTGTAGGTACACCCACAGCGCTGTTCGGGAGGGAGTTCCAAGATTTTGTCCCTGTGGTGTAGGTACACCCACGGCGCTGTTAGGGTGGGAGTTCCAGGATTTTGTCCATGTGGTGTAGGTACACACACAGTGCTGTTAGGGAGGGAGTTCCAGGATTTTGTCCCTGTGGTGTAGGTACACCCACAGCGCTGTTAGGGAGGCAGTTCCAGGATTTTGTCCCTGTGGTGTAGGTACACCCACAGTGCTGTTAGGGAGGGAGGTCCAGGCTTTTGTCCGTGTGGTGTAGGTACACCCACAGTGCTGTTAGGGAGGGAGTTCCAGGATTTTGTCCCTGTGGTGTAGGTACACCCACAGTGCTGTTAGGGAGGGAGTTCCAGGATTTTGTCCCTGTGGTGTAGGTACACCCACAGCGCTGTTAGGGAGGCAGTTCCAGGATTTTGTCCCTGTGGTGTAGGTACACCCACTGTGCTGTTAGGGAGGGAGGTCCAGGATTTTGTCCCTGTGGTGCAGGTACACCCACAGTGCTGTTAGGGAGGGAGTTCCAGGATTTTGTCCCAGTGGTGTAGGTACACCCACAGTGCTGTTAGGGAGGGAGTTCCAGGATTTTGTCCCTGTGGTGTAGGTACACCCACAGCGCTGTTAAGGAGGGAGTTCCAGGATTTTGTCCCTGTGGTGTAGGTACACCCACCGTGCATTTAGGTAGGGAGTTCCAGGATTTTGTCCCTGTGGTGTAGGTACACCCACAGCGCTGTTAGCGAGGGAGTTCCAGGATTTTGTTCCTGTGGTGTAGGTACACCCCCAGTGCTGTTAGGGTGGGAGTTCCAGGATTTTGTCCATGTGGTGTAGGTACACACACAGTGCTGTTAGGGAGGGAGTTCCAGGATTTTGTCCCTGTGGTGTAGGTACACCCACAGTGCTGTTAGGGTGGGAGTTCCAGGATTTTGTCCGTGTCGTGTAGGTACACCCACAGCGCTGTTAGGGAGGCAGTTCCAGGATTTTGTCCCTGTGGTGTAGGTACACCCACTGTGCTGTTAGGGAGGGAGGTCCAGGCTTTTGTCCGTGTGGTGCAGGTACACCCACAGTGCTGTTAGGGAGGGAGTTCCAGGATTTTGTCCCTGTGGTGTAGGTACACCCCCAGTGCTGTTAGGGAGGGAGTTCCAGGATTTTGTCCCTGTGGTGTAGGTACACCCACCGTGATGTTCGGGAGGGAGTTCCAGGATTTTTTCCTGTGTGGTGTAGGTACACCCACAGTGCTGTTAGGGAGGGAGTTCCAGGATTTTGTCCCCTGTGGTGTAGGTACACCCACAGCGCTGTTAGGGAGGGAGTTCCAGGATTTTGTCCCTGTGGTGTAGGTACACCCACAGTGCTGTTAAGGAGGGAGTTCCAGGATTTTGTCCCCTGTGGTGTAGGTACTCCCACAGCGCTGTTAGGGAGAGAGTTCCAGGATGTTGTCCCTGTGGTGTAGGTACACCCACGGCACTGTTAGGGAGAGAGTTCCAGGATGTTGTCCCTGTGGTGTCGGTACACCCACGGCGCTGTTAGGGAGAGAGTTCCAGGATTTTGTCCCCGTGTGGTGTAGGTACACCCACAGGGCTGTTGGAGAGGGAGTTCCGGGATTTTGTCCCTGTGCTGTAGGTACACCCACAGCTGTTAGGGAGGGAGATCCAGGATTTTGTCCCTGTGTTGTAGGTACACCCACCGTGCTGTTAGGGAGGGAGTTCCAGGATTTTGTCCCTGTGGTGTAGGTACACCCACAGTGCTGTTAGGGAGGGAGTTCCAGGATTTTGTCCATGTGGTGTAGGTACACCCACAGTGCTGTTAGGGAGGGAGTTCCAGGATTTTGTCCCTGTGGTGTAGGTACACCCACCGTGCTGTTAGGGAGGGAGTTCCGGGATTTTGTCCCTGTGGTGTAGGTACACCCACAGCGCTGTTAGAGAGGGAGTTCCAGGATTTTGTCCCCTGTGGTGTAGGTACACCCACGGCGCTCGTAGGGAGGGAGTTCCAGGATTTTGTCCGTGTGGTGTAGGTACACACACACTGCTGTTAGGGAGGGAGTTCCAGGATTTTGTCCCTGTTGTGTAGGTACACCCACAGCGCTGTTAGGGAGGGAGGTCCAGGATTTTGTCCCTGTGGTGTAGGTACACCCAAGGCGCTGTTAGGGAGGGAGTTCCAGGATTTTGTCCATGTGGTGTAGGTACACACACAGCGCTGTTAGGGAGGGAGTTCCAGGATTTTGTCCCTGTGGTTTAGCTACACCCACAGTGCTGTTAGGGAGGGAGTTCCAGGATTTTGTCCCTGTGGTGTAGGTACACCCACAGTGCTGTTAGGGCTGGAGTTCCAGGATTTTGTCCCTGTGGTGTAGGTACACCTACAGTGCTGTTAGGGAGGGAGTTCCGGGAAATTGTCCCCTGTGGTGTAGGTACTCCCACAGCGCTGTTAGGAAGGGAGTTCCTGGATTTTGTCCCTGTGGTGTAGATACACCCATGGTGCTGTTAGGGAGGGAGTTCCAGGAATTTGTCCCTGTGGTGTAGGTACACCCACAGTGCTGTTAGGGAGGAAGGTCCAGGATTTTGTCCCTGTGGTGTAGGTACACCCACAGTGCTGTTAGGGAGGGAGTTCCAGGATTTTGTCCCTGTGGTGTAGGTACACCCACAGTGCTGTTAGGGAGGGAGTTCCAGTTTGTCCCTGTGGTGTAGGTGCACCCACGGCGCTGTTAGGGAGGGAATTCCAGGATTTTGTCCCTGTGGTGTAGTTACACCCACAGTGGTGTTAGGGAGGGAGTTCCAGGATTTTGTCCGTGTGGTGTAGGTACACCCACAGTGGTGTTAGGGAGGGAGTTCCAGGATTTTGTCCCTGTGGTGTAGGTACTCCCACCGTGCTGTTAGGGAGAGAGTTCCAGGATTTTGTCCCCGTGTGGTGTAGGTACACCCACCGTGCTGTTAGGGAGGGAGTTCCAGGATTTTGTCCCTGTGGTGTAGGTACACCCACCGTGCTGTTAGGGAGGGAGTTCCAGGATTTTGTCCCTGTGGTGTAGCTACACCCACAGCGCTGTTAGGGAGGGAGTTCCAGGATTTTGTCCCTGTGGTGTAGGTACACCCACAGTGCTGTTAGGGAGGGAGTTCCAGGATTTTGTCCCTGTGGTGTAGGTACACCCACCGTGATGTTAGGGAGGGATTTCCAGGATTTTTTCCCCTGTGGTGTAGGTACACCTACAGCGCTGTTAGGGAGGGAGTTCCAGGATTTTGTCCCTGTGGTGTAGGTACATCCACCGTGCTGTTAGGGAGGGAGTTCCAGGATTTTGTCCCTGTGGTGTAGGTACACCCCCAGTGCTGTTAGGGAGGTAGTTCCAGGATTTTGTCCATGTGGTGTAGGTACACCTACAGTGCTGTTAGGGAGGGAGTTCCAGGATTTTGTCCCCTGTGGTGTAGGTACACCCACCGTGCTGTTAGGGAGGGAGTTCCAGGATTTTGTCCCTGTGGTGTAGGTTCACCCACAATGCTGTTAGGGAGGATGTTCCAGGATTTTGTCCCTTTGGTGTAGGTACACCCACGGTGTTGTAAGGGAGGGAATTCCAGGATTTTGTCCATGTGGTGTAGGTAAACCCACAGTGCTGTTAAGGAGGGAGTTCCAGGATTTTGTCCCCTGTGGTGTAGGTCCTCCCACAGTGCTGTTAGGGAGGGAGTTCCAGGATTTTGTCCCTGTGGTGTAGGTACACCCACAGTGCTGTTAGGGAGGGAGTTCCAGGATTTTGTCCCTGTGGTGTAGGTACACGCACAGCGCTGTTAGGGAGGGAGTTCCAGGATTTTGTCCGTGTGGTGTAGGTACACCCACAGCGCTGTTAGGGAGGGAGTTCCAGGATTTTGTCCCGTGTGGTGTAGGTACACCCACAGTGCTGTTAGGGAGGGAGTTCCAGGATTTTGTCCGTGTGGTGTAGGTACACCCACAGCGCTGTTAGGGAGGGAGTTCCAGGATTTTGTCCGTGTGGTGTAGGTACACCCACAGCGCTGTTAGGGAGAGAGTTCCAGGATTTTGTCCCTGTGGTGTAGGTACACCCACCGTGCTGTTAGGGAGGGAGTTCCAGGATTTTGTCCCTGTGGTGTAGGTACACCCACAGTGCTGTTAGGGAGGGAGTTCCAGGATTTTGTACCTGTGGTGTAGGTACACCCACCGTGCTGTTAGGGAGGTAGTTCCAGGATTTTGTACCTGTGGTGTAGGTACACCCACAGTGCTGTTAGGGAGGGATTTCCAGGATTTTGTCCATGTGGTGTAGGTACACCCACAGTGCTGTTAGGGAGGGAGTTCCAGGATTTTGTCCCTGTGGTGTAGGTACACCCACAGTGCTGTTAGGGAGGGAGTTCCAGGATTTTGTCCCTGTGGTGTAGGTACACCCACAGCGCTGTTAGGGAGGGAGTTCCAGGATTTTGTCCCTGTGGTGTAGGTACACCCACAGTGCTGTTAGGGTGGGAGTTCCAGGATTTTGTCCCTGTGGTGTAGGTACACCCACAGCGCTGTTAGGGAGGCAGTTCCAGGATTTTGTCCCTGTGGTGTAGGTACACCCACTGCGCTGTTAGGGAGGGAGGTCCAGGATTTTGTCCCTGTGGTGCAGGTACACCCACAGTGCTGTTAGGGAGGGAGTTCCAGGATTTTGTCCCAGTGGCGTAGGTACACCCACAGTGCTGTTAGGGAGGGAGTTCCAGGATTTTGTCCCTGTGGTGTAGGTACACCCACCGTGATGTTAGGGAGGGAGTTCCAGGATTTTGTCCCTGTGGTGTAGGTACACCCACCGTGCATTTAGGTAGGGAGTTCCAGGATTTTGTCCCTGTGGTGTAGGTACACCCACAGCGCTGTTCGGGAGGGAGTTCCAAGATTTTGTCCCTGTGGTGTAGGTACACCCACGGCGCTGTTAGGGTGGGAGTTCCAGGATTTTGTCCATGTGGTGTAGGTACACACACAGTGCTGTTAGGGAGGGAGTTCCAGGATTTTGTCCCTGTGGTGTAGGTACACCCACAGCGCTGTTAGGGAGGCAGTTCCAGGATTTTGTCCCTGTGGTGTAGGTACACCCACAGTGCTGTTAGGGAGGGAGGTCCAGGCTTTTGTCCGTGTGGTGTAGGTACACCCACAGTGCTGTTAGGGAGGGAGTTCCAGGATTTTGTCCCTGTGGTGTAGGTACACCCACAGTGCTGTTAGGGAGGGAGTTCCAGGTTTTTATCCCTGTGGTGTAGGTACACCCACAGCGCTGTTAGGGAGGCAGTTCCAGGATTTTGTCCCTGTGGTGTAGGTACACCCACTGTGCTGTTAGGGAGGGAGGTCCAGGATTTTGTCCCTGTGGTGCAGGTACACCCACAGTGCTGTTAGGGAGGGAGTTCCAGGATTTTGTCCCAGTGGTGTAGGTACACCCACAGTGCTGTTAGGGAGGGAGTTCCAGGATTTTGTCCCTGTGGTGTAGGTACACCCACAGCGCTGTTAAGGAGGGAGTTCCAGGATTTTGTCCCTGTGGTGTAGGTACACCCACCGTGCATTTAGGTAGGGAGTTCCAGGATTTTGTCCCTGTGGTGTAGGTACACCCACAGCGCTGTTAGCGAGGGAGTTCCAGGATTTTGTTCCTGTGGTGTAGGTACACCCCCAGTGCTGTTAGGGTGGGAGTTCCAGGATTTTGTCCATGTGGTGTAGGTACACACACAGTGCTGTTAGGGAGGGAGTTCCAGGATTTTGTCCCTGTGGTGTAGGTACACCCACAGTGCTGTTAGGGTGGGAGTTCCAGGATTTTGTCCGTGTCGTGTAGGTACACCCACAGCGCTGTTAGGGAGGCAGTTCCAGGATTTTGTCCCTGTGGTGTAGGTACACCCACTGTGCTGTTAGGGAGGGAGGTCCAGGCTTTTGTCCGTGTGGTGCAGGTACACCCACAGTGCTGTTAGGGAGGGAGTTCCAGGATTTTGTCCCTGTGGTGTAGGTACACCTACAGTGCTGTTAGGGAGGGAGTTCCAGGATTTTGTCCCCTGTGGTGTAGGTACACCCACCGTGCTGTTAGGGAGGGAGTTCCAGGATTTTGTCCCTGTGGTGTAGGTACACCCACAATGCTGTTAGGGAGGATGTTCCAGGATTTTGTCCCTTTGGTGTAGGTACACCCACGGTGTTGTAAGGGAGGGAATTCCAGGATTTTGTCCATGTGGTGTAGGTACACCCACAGTGCTGTTAAGGAGGGAGTTCCAGGATTTTGTCCCCTGTGGTGTAGGTCCTCCCACAGTGCTGTTAGGGAGGGAGTTCCAGGATTTTGTCCCTGTGGTGTAGGTACACCCACAGTGCTGTTAGGGAGGGAGTTCCAGGATTTTGTCCCTGTGGTGTAGGTACACGCACAGCGCTGTTAGGGAGGGAGTTCCAGGATTTTGTCCGTGTGGTGTAGGTACACCCACAGCGCTGTTAGGGAGGGAGTTCCAGGATTTTGTCCCGTGTGGTGTAGGTACACCCACAGTGCTGTTAGGGAGGGAGTTCCAGGATTTTGTCCGTGTGGTGTAGGTACACCCACAGCGCTGTTAGGGAGGGAGTTCCAGGATTTTGTCCGTGTGGTGTAGGTACACCCACAGCGCTGTTAGGGAGAGAGTTCCAGGATTTTGTCCCTGTGGTGTAGGTACACCCACCGTGCTGTTAGGGAGGGAGTTCCAGGATTTTGTCCCTGTGGTGTAGGTACACCCACAGTGCTGTTAGGGTGCAAGTTCCAGGATTTTGTCCCTGTGGTGTAGGTACACCCACCGTGCTGTTAGGGAGGTAGTTCCAGGATTTTGTACCTGTGGTGTAGGTACACCCACAGTGCTGTTAGGGAGGGATTTCCAGGATTTTGTCCATGTGGTGTAGGTACACCCACAGTGCTGTTAGGGAGGGAGTTCCAGGATTTTGTCCCTGTGGTGTAGGTACACCCACAGCGCTGTTAGGGAGGGAGTTCCAGGATTTTGTCCCTGTGGTGTAGGTACACCCACAGTGCTGTTAGGGTGGGAGTTCCAGGATTTTGTCCCTGTGGTGTAGGTACACCCACAGCGCTGTTAGGGAGGCAGTTCCAGGATTTTGTCCCTGTGGTGTAGGTACACCCACTGTGCTGTTAGGGAGGGAGGTCCAGGATTTTGTCCCTGTGGTGCAGGTACACCCACAGTGCTGTTAGGGAGGGAGTTCCAGGATTTTGTCCCAGTGGTGTAGGTACACCCACAGTGCTGTTAGGGAGGGAGTTCCAGGATTTTGTCCCTGTGGTGTAGGTACACCCACCGTGATGTTAGGGAGGGAGTTCCAGGATTTTGTCCCTGTGGTGTAGGTACACCCACCGTGCATTTAGGTAGGGAGTTCCAGGATTTTGTCCCTGTGGTGTAGGTACACCCACAGCGCTGTTCGGGAGGGAGTTCCAAGATTTTGTCCCTGTGGTGTAGGTACACCCACGGCGCTGTTAGGGTGGGAGTTCCAGGATTTTGTCCATGTGGTGTAGGTACACACACAGTGCTGTTAGGGAGGGAGTTCCAGGATTTTGTCCCTGTGGTGTAGGTACACCCACAGCGCTGTTAGGGAGGCAGTTCCAGGATTTTGTCCCTGTGGTGTAGGTACACCCACAGTGCTGTTAGGGAGGGAGGTCCAGGCTTTTGTCCGTGTGGTGTAGGTACACCCACAGTTAGGGAGGGAGTTCCAGGATTTTGTCCCTGTGGTGTAGGTACACCCACAGTGCTGTTAGGGAGGGAGTTCCAGGATTTTGTCCCTGTGGTGTAGGTACACCCACAGCGCTGTTAGGGAGGCAGTTCCAGGATTTTGTCCCTGTGGTGTAGGTACACCCACTGTGCTGTTAGGGAGGGAGGTCCAGGATTTTGTCCCTGTGGTGCAGGTACACCCACAGTGCTGTTAGGGAGGGAGTTCCAGGATTTTGTCCCAGTGGTGTAGGTACACCCACAGTGCTGTTAGGGAGGGAGTTCCAGGATTTTGTCCCTGTGGTGTAGGTACACCCACAGCGCTGTTAAGGAGGGAGTTCCAGGATTTTGTCCCTGTGGTGTAGGTACACCCCACCGTGCATTTAGGTAGGGAGTTCCAGGATTTTGTCCCTGTGGTGTAGGTACACCCACAGCGCTGTTAGCGAGGGAGTTCCAGGATTTTGTTCCTGTGGTGTAGGTACACCCCCAGTGCTGTTAGGGTGGGAGTTCCAGGATTTTGTCCATGTGGTGTAGGTACACACACAGTGCTGTTAGGGAGGGAGTTCCAGGATTTTGTCCCTGTGGTGTAGGTACACCCACAGTGCTGTTAGGGTGGGAGTTCCAGGATTTTGTCCGTGTCGTGTAGGTACACCCACAGCGCTGTTAGGGAGGCAGTTCCAGGATTTTGTCCCTGTGGTGTAGGTACACCCACTGTGCTGTTAGGGAGGGAGGTCCAGGCTTTTGTCCGTGTGGTGCAGGTACACCCACAGTGCTGTTAGGGAGGGAGTTCCAGGATTTTGTCCCTGTGGTGTAGGTACACCCCCAGTGCTGTTAGGGAGGGAGTTCCAGGATTTTGTCCCTGTGGTGTAGGTACACCCACCGTGATGTTCGGGAGGAGTTCCAGGATTTTTTCCTGTGTGGTGTAGGTACACCCACAGTGCTGTTAGGGAGGGAGTTCCAGGATTTTGTCCCCTGTGGTGTAGGTACTCCCACAGTGCTGTTAGGGAGGGAGTTCCAGGATTTTGTCCCCTGTGTAGGTACACCCACAGTGCTGTTAGGGAGGGAGTTCCAGGATTTTGTCCGTGTGGTGTAGGTACACCCACAGCGCTGTTAGGGAGGGAGGTCCAGGCTTTTGTCCGTGTGGTGTAGGTACACCCACAGTGCTGTTAGGGAGGGAGTTCCAGGATTTTGTCCCTGTGGTGTAGGTACACCCACAGTGCTGTTAGGGAGGGAGTTCCAGGATTTTGTCCCTGTGGTGTAGGTACACCCACAGCGCTGTTAGGGAGGCAGTTCCAGGATTTTGTCCCTGTGGTGTAGGTACACCCACTGTGCTGTTAGGGAGGGAGGTCCAGGATTTTGTCCCTGTGGTGCAGGTACACCCACAGTGCTGTTAGGGAGGGAGTTCCAGGATTTTGTCCCAGTGGTGTAGGTACACCCACAGTGCTGTTAGGGAGGGAGTTCCAGGATTTTGTCCCTGTGGTGTAGGTACACCCACAGCGCTGTTAAGGAGGGAGTTCCGGGATTTTGTCCCTGTGGTGTAGGTACACCCACCGTGCATTTAGGTAGGGAGTTCCAGGATTTTGTCCCTGTGGTGTAGGTACACCCACAGCGCTGTTAGGGAGGGAGTTCCAGGATTTTGTTCCTGTGGTGTAGGTACACCCCCAGTGCTGTTAGGGTGGGAGTTCCAGGATTTTGTCCATGTGGTGTAGGTACACACACAGTGCTGTTAGGGAGGAGTTCCAGGATTTTGTCCCTGTGGTGTAGGTACACCCACAGTGCTGTTAGGGTGGGAGTTCCAGGATTTTGTCCGTGTCGTGTAGGTACACCCCACAGCGCTGTTAGGGAGGCAGTTCCAGGATTTTGTCCCTGTGGTGTAGGTACACCCACTGTGCCTTTAGGGAGGGAGGTCCAGGCTTTTGTCCGTGTGGTGCAGGTACACCCACAGTGCTGTTAGGGAGGGAGTTCCAGGATTTTGTCCCTGTGGTGTAGGTACACCCCCAGTGCTGTTAGGGAGGGAGTTCCAGGATTTTGTCCCTGTGGTGTAGGTACACCCACCGTGATGTTCGGGAGGGAGTTCCAGGATTTTTTCCTGTGTGGTGTAGGTACACCCACAGTGCTGTTAAGGAGGGAGTTCCAGGATTTTGTCCCCTGTGGTGCAGGTACTCCCACAGTGCTGTTAGGGAGGGAGCTCCAGGATTTTGTCCCCTGTGTAGGTACACCCACAGTGCTGTTAGGGAGGGAGTTCCAGGATTTTGTCCGTGTGGTGTAGGTACACCCACAGCGCTGTTAGGGAGGGAGTTCCAGGATTTTGTCCCGTGTGGTGTAGGTACACCCACAGCGCTGTTAGGGAGAGAGTTCCAGGATTTTGTCCCTGTGGTGTAGGTACACCCACCGTGCTGTTAGGGAGGGAGCTCCAGGATTTTGTCCCTGTGGTGTAGGTACACCCACAGTGCTGTTAGATTGCAAGTTCCAGGATTTTGTCCCTGTGGTGAAGGTACACCCACCGTGCTGTTAGGGAGGGAGTTCCACGATTTTGTCCCTGTTGTGTAGGTACACCCACAGTGCTTTTAGGGAGGGAGTTCCAGGATTTTGTCCCTGTTGTGTAGGTACACCCACAGCGCTGTTAGGGAGGCAGTTCCAGGATTTTGTCCGTGTGCTGTAGGTACACCCACAGCGCTGTTAAGGAGGGAGTTCCAGGATTTTGTCCCTGTGGTGTAGGTACACCCACAGCGCTGTTAGGGAGGGAGTTCCAGGATTTTGTCCCCTGTGGTGTAGGTACACCCACAGTGCTGTTAGGGAGGGAGTTCCAGGATTTTGTCCTTGTGGTGTAGGTACACCCACAGTGCTGTTAGGGAGGGAGTTCCAGGATTTTGTCCGTGTGGTGTAGGTACACCCACAGCGCTGTTAGGGAGAGATTTCCAGGATTTTGTCCGTGTGGTGTAGGTACACACACACTGCTGTTAGGGAGGGAGCTCCAGGATTTTGTCCCTGTGGTGTAGGTACACCCACAGTGCTGTTAGGGAGGGAGTTCCAGGATTTTGTCCCTGTGGTGTAGGTACACCCACCGTGCTGTTAGGGAGGGAGTTCCAGGATTTTGTCCCTGTGGTGTAGGTACACCCACAGTGCTGTTAGGGAGGGATTTCCAGGATTTTTTCCATGTGGTGTAGGTACACCCACCGTGCTGTTAGGGAGGGAGTTCCAGGATTTTGTCCCTGTGGTGTAGGTACACCCACAGCGCTGTTAGGGAGGGAGTTCCAGGATTTTGTCCCTGTGGTGTAGGTACACCCACAGCGCTGTTAGGGAGGGAGGTCCAGGATTTTGTCCCTGTGGTGTAGCTACACCCACAGTGCTGTTAGGGAGGGAGTTCCAGGATTTTGACGTGTGGTGTAGGTACACCCACAGTGCTGTTAGGGAGGGAGTTCCAGGATTTTGTCCCGTGTGGTGTAGGTACACCCACAGCGCTGTTAAGGAGGGCGGTCCAGGATTTTGTCCGTCTGGTGTAGGTACACCCACAGTGCTGTTAGGGAGGGAGTTCCAGGATTTTGTCCCCGTGTGGTGTAGGTACACCCACAGCGCTGTTAGAGAGGGAGGGTCCAGGATTTTGTCCCTGTGGTGTAGGTACACACCCACAGCGCTGTTAGGGAGGGAGTTCCAGGATTTTGTCCATGTGGTGTAGGTACACACACAGTGCTGTTAGGGAGGGAGTTCCAGGATTTTGTCCGTGTGGTGTAGGTACATCCACCGTGCTTTTAGGGAGGGAGTTCCAGGATTTTGTCCGTGTGGCGTAGGTACACCCCACTGTGCTGTTAGGGAGGGAGGTCCAGGATTTTGTCCGTGTGGTGCAGGTACACCCCACAGCGCTGTTAGGGAGGGAGTTCGAGGATTTTGTCCCTGTGGTGTAGGTACATCCACCGTGCTTTTAGGGAGGGAGTTCCAGGTTTTTTTCCCCTGTGGTGTAGGTACACCCACCGTGCTGTTAGGGAGGGAGTTGCAGGATTTTGTCCATGTGGGTAGGTACACCCACAGTGTTGTTAGGGAGGAAATTCCAGGATTTTGTCCATGTGGGTAGGTTAACCCACAGTGTTGTTAGGGAGGGAATTCCAGGATTTTGACCGTGTGGTGTAGGTACACCCACGGCGCTGTTAGGGAGGAAGTTCCAGGATTTTGTCCCTGTGGTGTAGGTACACCCACGGCGCTCGTAGGGAGGGAGTTCCAGGATTTTGTCCGTGTGGTGTAGGTACACACACACTGCTGTTAGGGAGGGAGTTCCAGGATTTTGTCCCTGTTGTGTAGGTACACCCACAGCGCTGTTAGGGAGGGAGGTCCAGGATTTTGTCCCTGTGGTGTAGGTACACCCAAGGCGCTGTTAGGGAGGGAGTTCCAGGATTTTGTCCATGTGGTGTAGGTACACACACAGCGCTGTTAGGGAGGGAGTTCCAGGATTTTGTCCCTGTGGTTTAGCTACACCCACAGTGCTGTTAGGGAGGGAGTTCCAGGATTTTGTCCCTGTGGTGTAGGTACACCCACAGTGCTGTTAGGGCTGGAGTTCCAGGATTTTGTCCCTGTGGTGTAGGTACACCTACAGTGCTGTTAGGGAGGGAGTTCCGGGAAATTGTCCCCTGTGGTGTAGGTACTCCCACAGCGCTGTTAGGAAGGGAGTTCCTGGATTTTGTCCCTGTGGTGTAGATACACCCATGGTGCTGTTAGGGAGGGAGTTCCAGGAATTTGTCCCTGTGGTGTAGGTACACCCACAGTGCTGTTAGGGAGGAAGGTCCAGGATTTTGTCCCTGTGGTGTAGGTACACCACAGTGCTGTTAGGGAGGGGAGTTCCAGGATTTTGTCCCTGTGGTGTAGGTACACCCACAGTGCTGTTAGGGAGGGAGTTCCAGTTTGTCCCTGTGGTGTAGGTGCACCCACGGCGCTGTTAGGGAGGGAGTTCCAGGATTTTGTCCCTGTGGTGTAGGTACACCCAGAGTGCTGTTAGGGAGGGAGTTCCAGGATTTTGTCCCTGTGGTGTAGGTGCACCCACGGCGCTGTTAGGGAGGGAGTTCCAGGATTTTGTCCGTGTGGTGTAGGTACACCCACAGTGGTGTTAGGGAGGGAGTTCCAGGATTTTGTCCCTGTGGTGTAGGTACTCCCACCGTGCTGTTAGGGAGACAGTTCCAGGATTTTGTCCCCGTGTGGTGTAGGTACACCCACCGTGCTGTTAGGGAGGGAGTTCCAGGATTTTGTCCCTGTGGTGTAGGTACACCCACCGTGCTGTTAGGGAGGGAGTTCCCGGATTTTTGTCCCTGTGGTGTAGCTACACCCACAGCGCTGTTAGGGAGGGAGTTCCAGGATTTTTGTCCCTGTGGTGTAGGTACACCCACAGTGCTGTTAGGGAGGGAGTTCCAGGATTTTGTCCCTGTGGGTGTAGGTACACCCACCGTGATGTTAGGAGGGATTTCCAGGATTTTTTCCCCTGTGGTGTAGGTACACCTACAGCGCTGTTAGGGAGGGAGTTCCAGGATTTTGTCCCTGTGGTGTAGGTACATCCACCGTGCTGTTAGGGAGGGAGTTCCAGGATTTTGTCCCTGTGGTGTAGGTACACCCCCAGTGCTGTTAGGGAGGTAGCTCCAGGATTTTGTCCATGTGGTGTAGGTACACCTACAGTGCTGTTAGGGAGGGAGTTCCAGGATTTTGTCCCCTGTGGTGTAGGTACACCCACCGTTGCTGTTAGGGAGGGAGTTCCAGGATTTTGTCCCTGTGGTGTAGGTACACCCACAATGCTGTTAGGGAGGATGTTCCAGGATTTTGTCCCTTTGGTGTAGGTACACCCACGGTGTTGTAAGGGAGGGAATTCCAGGATTTTGTCCATGTGGTGTAGGTACACCCACAGTGCTGTTAAGGAGGGAGTTCCAGGATTTTGTCCCCTGTGGTGTAGGTCCTCCCACAGTGCTGTTAGGGAGGGAGTTCCAGGATTTTTGTCCCTGTGGTGTAGGTACACCCACAGTGCTGTTAGGGAGGGAGTTCCAGGATTTTGTCCCTGTGGTGTAGGTACACGCACAGCGCTGTTAGGGAGGGAGTTCCAGGATTTTGTCCGTGTGGTGTAGGTACACCCACAGCGCTGTTAGGGAGGGAGTTCCAGGATTTTGTCCCGTGTGGTGTAGGTACACCCACAGTGCTGTTAGGGAGGGGAGTTCCAGGATTTTGTCCGTGTGGTGTAGGTACACCCACAGCGCTGTTAGGGAGGGAGTTCCAGGATTTTGTCCGTGTGGTGTAGGTACACCCACAGCGCTGTTAGGGAGAGAGTTCCAGGATTTTGTCCCTGTGGTGTAGGTACACCCACCGTGCTGTTAGGGAGGGAGTTCCAGGATTTTGTCCCTGTGGTGTAGGTACACCCACAGTGCTGTTAGGGTGCAAGTTCCAGGATTTTGTCCCTGTGGTGTAGGTACACCCACCGTGCTGTTAGGGAGGTAGTTCCAGGATTTTGTACCTGTGGTGTAGGTACACCCACAGTGCTGTTAGGGAGGGATTTCCAGGATTTTGTCCATGTGGTGTAGGTACACCCACAGTGCTGTTAGGGAGGGAGTTCCAGGATTTTGTCCCTGTGGTGTAGGTACACCCACAGCGCTGTTAGGGAGGGAGTTCCAGGATTTTGTCCCTGTGGTGTAGGTACACCCACAGTGCTGTTAGGGTGGGAGTTCCAGGATTTTGTCCCTGTGGTGTAGGTACACCCCACAGCGCTGTTAGGGAGGCAGTTCCAGGATTTTGTCCCTGTGGTGTAGGTACACCCACTGTGCTGTTAGGGAGGGAGGTCCATGATTTTGTCCCTGTGGTGCAGGTACACCCACAGTGCTGTTAGGGAGGGAGTTCCAGGATTTTGTCCCAGAGGTGTAGGTACACCCACAGTGCTGTTAGGGAGGGAGTTCCAGGATTTTGTCCCTGTGGTGTAGGTACACCCACCGTGATGTTAGGGAGGGAGTTCCAGGATTTTGTCCCTGTGGTGTAGGTACACCCACCGTGCATTTAGGTAGGGAGTTCCAGGATTTTGTCCCTGTGGTGTAGGTACACCCACAGCGCTGTTCGGGAGGGAGTTCCAAGATTTTGTCCCTGTGGTGTAGGTACACCCACGGCGCTGTTAGGGTGGGAGTTCCAGGATTTTGTCCATGTGGTGTAGGTACACACACAGTGCTGTTAGGGAGGGAGTTCCAGGATTTTGTCCCTGTGGTGTAGGTACACCCACAGCGCTGTTAGGGAGGCAGTTCCAGGATTTTGTCCCTGTGGTGTAGGTACACCCACAGTGCTGTTAGGGAGGGAGGTCCAGGCTTTTGTCCGTGTGGTGTAGGTACACCCACAGTGCTGTTAGGGAGGGAGTTCCAGGATTTTGTCCCTGTGGTGTAGGTACACCCACAGTGCTGTTAGGGAGGGAGTTCCAGGATTTTGTCCCTGTGGTGTAGGTACACCCACAGCGCTGTTAGGGAGGCAGTTCCAGGATTTTGTCCCTGTGGTGTAGGTACACCCACTGTGCTGTTAGGGAGGGAGGTCCAGGATTTTGTCCCTGTGGTGCAGGTACACCCACAGTGCTGTTAGGGAGGGAGTTCCAGGATTTTGTCCCAGTGGTGTAGGTACACCCACAGTGCTGTTAGGGAGGGAGTTCCAGGATTTTGTCCCTGTGGTGTAGGTACACCCACAGCGCTGTTAAGGAGGGAGTTCCAGGATTTTGTCCCTGTGGTGTAGGTACACCCACCGTGCATTTAGGTAGGGAGTTCCAGGATTTTGTCCCTGTGGTGTAGGTACACCCACAGCGCTGTTAGCGAGGGAGTTCCAGGATTTTGTTCCTGTGGTGTAGGTACACCCCCAGTGCTGTTAGGGTGGGAGTTCCAGGATTTTGTCCATGTGGTGTAGGTACACACACAGTGCTGTTAGGGAGGGAGTTCCAGGATTTTGTCCCTGTGGTGTAGGTACACCCACAGTGCTGTTAGGGTGG
Source organism: Isurus oxyrinchus (assembly GCA_026770705.1). Taxonomy (NCBI): domain Eukaryota; kingdom Metazoa; phylum Chordata; class Chondrichthyes; order Lamniformes; family Lamnidae; genus Isurus; species Isurus oxyrinchus. The sequence goes on from JANJGN010002535.1 coordinate 40,598, forward strand.
GAGTTCCAGGATTTTGTCCGTGTCGTGTAGGTACACCCACAGCGCTGTTAGGGAGGCAGTTCCAGGATTTTGTCCCTGTGGTGTAGGTACACCCACTGTGCTGTTAGGGAGGGAGGTCCAGGCTTTTGTCCGTGTGGTGCAGGTACACCCACAGTGCTGTTAGGGAGGGAGTTCCAGGATTTTGTCCCTGTGGTGTAGGTACACCCCCAGTGCTGTTAGGGAGGGAGTTCCAGGATTTTGTCCCTGTGGTGTAGGTACACCCACCGTGATGTTCGGGAGGGAGTTCCAGGATTTTTTCCTGTGTGGTGTAGGTACACCCACAGTGCTGTTAGGGAGGGAGTTCCAGGATTTTGTCCCCTGTGGTGTAGGTACTCCCACAGTGCTGTTAGGGAGGGAGTTCCAGGATTTTGTCCCCTGTGTAGGTACACCCACAGTGCTGTTAGGGAGGGAGTTCCAGGATTTTGTCCGTGTGGTGTAGGTACACCCACAGCGCTGTTAGGGAGGGAGGTCCAGGCTTTTGTCCGTGTGGTGTAGGTACACCCACAGTGCTGTTAGGGAGGGAGTTCCAGGATTTTGTCCCTGTGGTGTAGGTACACCCACAGTGCTGTTAGGGAGGGAGTTCCAGGATTTTGTCCCTGTGGTGTAGGTACACCCACAGCGCTGTTAGGGAGGCAGTTCCAGGATTTTGTCCCTGTGGTGTAGGTACACCCACTGTGCTGTTAGGGAGGGAGGTCCAGGATTTTGTCCCTGTGGTGCAGGTACACCCACAGTGCTGTTAGGGAGGGAGTTCCAGGATTTTGTCCCAGTGGTGTAGGTACACCCACTGTGCTGTTAGGGAGGGAGTTCCAGGATTTTGTCCCTGTGGTGTAGGTACACCCACAGCGCTGTTAAGGAGGGAGTTCCAGGATTTTGTCCCTGTGGTGTAGGTACACCCACCGTGCATTTAGGTAGGGAGTTCCAGGATTTTGTCCCTGTGGTGTAGGTACACCCACAGCGCTGTTAGGGAGGGAGTTCCAGGATTTTGTTCCTGTGGTGTAGGTACACCCCCAGTGCTGTTAGGGTGGGAGTTCCAGGATTTTGTCCATGTGGTGTAGGTACACACACAGTGCTGTTAGGGAGGGAGTTCCAGGATTTTGTCCCTGTGGTGTAGGTACACCCACAGTGCTGTTAGGGTGGGAGTTCCAGGATTTTGTCCGTGTCGTGTAGGTACACCCACAGCGCTGTTAGGGAGGCAGTTCCAGGATTTTGTCCCTGTGGTGTAGGTACACCCACTGTGCTGTTAGGGAGGGAGGTCCAGGCTTTTGTCCGTGTGGTGCAGGTACACCCACAGTGCTGTTAGGGAGGGAGTTCCAGGATTTTGTCCCTGTGGTGTAGGTACACCCCCAGTGCTGTTAGGGAGGGAGTTCCAGGATTTTGTCCCTGTGGTGTAGGTACACCCACCGTGATGTTCGGGAGGGAGTTCCAGGATTTTTTCCTGTGTGGTGTAGGTACACCCACAGTGCTGTTAAGGAGGGAGTTCCAGGATTTTGTCCCCTGTGGTGCAGGTACTCCCACAGTGCTGTTAGGGAGGGAGTTCCAGGATTTTGTCCCCTGTGTAGGTACACCCACAGTGCTGTTAGGGAGGGAGTTCCAGGATTTTGTCCATGTGGTGTAGGTACACCCACAGCGCTGTTAGGGAGGGAGTTCCAGGATTTTGTCCCGTGTGGTGTAGGTACACCCACAGCGCTGTTAGGGAGAGAGTTCCAGGATTTTGTCCCTGTGGTGTAGGTACACCCACCGTGCTGTTAGGGAGGGAGCTCCAGGATTTTGTCCCTGTGGTGTAGGTACACCCACAGTGCTGTTAGGGTGCAAGTTCCAGGATTTTGTCCCTGTGGTGAAGGTACACCCACCGTGCTGTTAGGGAGGGAGTTCCACGATTTTGTCCCTGTTGTGTAGGTACACCCACAGTGCTGTTAGGGAGGGAGTTCCAGGATTTTGTTCCTGTTGTGTAGGTACACCCACAGCGCTGTTAGGGAGGCAGTTCCAGGATTTTGTCCCTGTGGTGTAGGTACACCCACTGTGCTGTTAGGGAGGGAGGTCCAGGATTTTGTCCCTGTGGTGCAGGTACACCCACAGTGCTGTTAGGGAGGGAGTTCCAGGATTTTGTCCCAGTGGTGTAGGTACACCCACAGTGCTGTTAGGGAGGGAGTTCCAGGATTTTGTCCCTGTGGTGTAGGTACACCCACAGCGCTGTTAAGGAGGGAGTTCCAGGATTTTGTCCCTGTGGTGTAGGTACACCCACCGTGCATTTAGGTAGGGAGTTCCAGGATTTTGTCCCTGTGGTGTAGGTACACCCACAGCGCTGTTAGCGAGGGAGTTCCAGCATTTTGTTCCTGTGGTGTAGGTACACCCCCAGTGCTGTTAGGGTGGGAGTTCCAGGATTTTGTCCATGTGGTGTAGGTACACACACAGTGCTGTTAGGGAGGGAGTTCCAGGATTTTGTCCCTGTGGTGTAGGTACACCCACAGTGCTGTTAGGGTGGGAGTTCCAGGATTTTGTCCGTGTCGTGTAGGTACACCCACAGCGCTGTTAGGGAGGCAGTTCCAGGATTTTGTCCCTGTGGTGTAGGTACACCCACTGTGCTGTTAGGGAGGGAGGTCCAGGCTTTTGTCCGTGTGGTGCAGGTACACCCACAGTGCTGTTAGGGAGGGAGTTCCAGGATTTTGTCCCTGTGGTGTAGGTACACCCCCAGTGCAGTTAGGGAGGGAGTTCCAGGATTTTGTCCCTGTGGTGTAGGTACACCCACCGTGATGTTCGGGAGGGAGTTCCAGGATTTTTTCCTGTGTGGTGTAGGTACACCCACAGTGCTGTTAGGGAGGGAGTTCCAGGATTTTGTCCCCTGTGGTGTAGGTACTCCCACAGTGCTGTTAGGGAGGGAGTTCCAGGATTTTGTCCCCTGTGTAGGTACACCCACAGTGCTGTTAGGGAGGGAGTTCCAGGATTTTGTCCGTGTGGTGTAGGTACACCCACAGCGCTGTTAGGGAGGGAGGTCCAGGCTTTTGTCCGTGTGGTGTAGGTACACCCACAGTGCTGTTAGGGAGGGAGTTCCAGGATTTTGTCCCTGTGGTGTAGGTACACCCACAGTGCTGTTAGGGAGGGGAGTTCCAGGATTTTGTCCCTGTGGTGTAGGTACACCCACAGCGCTGTTAGGGAGGCAGTTCCAGGATTTTGTCCCTGTGGTGTAGGTACACCCACTGTGCTGTTAGGGAGGGAGGTCCAGGATTTTGTCCCTGTGGTGCAGGTACACCCACAGTGCTGTTAGGGAGGGGAGTTCCAGGATTTTGTCCCAGTGGTGTAGGTACACCCACAGTGCTGTTAGGGAGGGAGTTCCAGGATTTTGTCCCTGTGGTGTAGGTACACCCACAGCGCTGTTAAGGAGGGAGTTCCAGGATTTTGTCCCTGTGGTGTAGGTACACCCACCGTGCATTTAGGTAGGGAGTTCCAGGATTTTGTCCCTGTGGTGTAGGTACACCCACAGCGCTGTTAGGGAGGGAGTTCCAGGATTTTGTTCCTGTGGTGTAGGTACACCCCCAGTGCTGTTAGGGTGGGAGTTCCAGGATTTTGTCCATGTGGTGTAGGTACACACACAGTGCTGTTAGGGAGGGAGTTCCAGGATTTTGTCCCTGTGGTGTAGGTACACCCACAGTGCTGTTAGGGTGGGAGTTCCAGGATTTTGTCCGTGTCGTGTAGGTACACCCACAGCGCTGTTAGGGAGGCAGTTCCAGGATTTTGTCCCTGTGGTGTAGGTACACCCACTGTGCTGTTAGGGAGGGAGGTCCAGGCTTTTGTCCGTGTGGTGCAGGTACACCCACAGTGCTGTTAGGGAGGGAGTTCCAGGATTTTGTCCCTGTGGTGTAGGTACACCCCCAGTGCAGTTAGGGAGGGAGTTCCAGGATTTTGTCCCTGTGGTGTAGGTACACCCACCGTGATGTTCGGGAGGGAGTTCCAGGATTTTTTCCTGTGTGGTGTAGGTACACCCACAGTGCTGTTAGGGAGGGAGTTCCAGGATTTTGTCCCCTGTGGTGTAGGTACTCCCACAGTGCTGTTAGGGAGGGAGTTCCAGGATTTTGTCCCCTGTGTAGGTACACCCACAGTGCTGTTAGGGAGGGAGTTCCAGGATTTTGTCCGTGTGGTGTAGGTACACCCACAGCGCTGTTAGGGAGGGAGGTCCAGGCTTTTGTCCGTGTGGTGTAGGTACACCCACAGTGCTGTTAGGGAGGGAGTTCCAGGATTTTGTCCCTGTGGTGTAGGTACACCCACAGTGCTGTTAGGGAGGGAGTTCCAGGATTTTGTCCCTGTGGTGTAGGTACACCCACAGCGCTGTTAGGGAGGCAGTTCCAGGATTTTGTCCCTGTGGTGTAGGTACACCCACTGTGCTGTTAGGGAGGGAGGTCCAGGATTTTGTCCCTGTGGTGCAGGTACACCCACAGTGCTGTTAGGGAGGGAGTTCCAGGATTTTGTCCCAGTGGTGTAGGTACACCCACAGTGCTGTTAGGGAGGGAGTTCCAGGATTTTGTCCCTGTGGTGTAGGTACACCCACAGCGCTGTTAAGGAGGGAGTTCCAGGATTTTGTCCCTGTGGTGTAGGTACACCCACCGTGCATTTAGGTAGGGAGTTCCAGGATTTTGTCCCTGTGGTGTAGGTACACCCACAGCGCTGTTAGGGAGGGAGTTCCAGGATTTTGTTCCTGTGGTGTAGGTACACCCCCAGTGCTGTTAGGGTGGGAGTTCCAGGATTTTGTCCATGTGGTGTAGGTACACACACAGTGCTGTTAGGGAGGGAGTTCCAGGATTTTGTCCCTGTGGTGTAGGTACACCCACAGTGCTGTTAGGGTGGGAGTTCCAGGATTTTGTCCGTGTCGTGTAGGTACACCCACAGCGCTGTTAGGGAGGCAGTTCCAGGATTTTGTCCCTGTGGTGTAGGTACACCCACTGTGCTGTTAGGGAGGGAGGTCCAGGCTTTTGTCCGTGTGGTGCAGGTACACCCACAGTGCTGTTAGGGAGGGAGTTCCAGGATTTTGTCCCTGTGGTGTAGGTACACCCCCAGTGCTGTTAGGGAGGGAGTTCCAGGATTTTGTCCCTGTGGTGTAGGTACACCCACCGTGATGTTCGGGAGGGAGTTCCAGGATTTTTTCCTGTGTGGTGTAGGTACACCCACAGTGCTGTTAAGGAGGGAGTTCCAGGATTTTGTCCCCTGTGGTGCAGGTACTCCCACAGTGCTGTTAGGGAGGGAGTTCCAGGATTTTGTCCCCTGTGTAGGTACACCCACAGTGCTGTTAGGGAGGGAGTTCCAGGATTTTGTCCATGTGGTGTAGGTACACCCACAGCGCTGTTAGGGAGGGAGTTCCAGGATTTTGTCCCGTGTGGTGTAGGTACACCCACAGCGCTGTTAGGGAGAGAGTTCCAGGATTTTGTCCCTGTGGTGTAGGTACACCCACCGTGCTGTTAGGGAGGGAGCTCCAGGATTTTGTCCCTGTGGTGTAGGTACACCCACAGTGCTGTTAGGGTGCAAGTTCCAGGATTTTGTCCCTGTGGTGAAGGTACACCCACCGTGCTGTTAGGGAGGGAGTTCCACGATTTTGTCCCTGTTGTGTAGGTACACCCACAGTGCTGTTAGGGAGGGAGTTCCAGGATTTTGTCCCTGTTGTGTAGGTACACCCACAGCGCTGTTAGGGAGGCAGTTCCAGGATTTTGTCCCTGTGGTGTAGGTACACCCACAGTGCTGTTAGGGAGGGAGGTCCAGGATTTTGTCCGTGTGGTGTAGGTACACCCACAGCGCTGTTAAGGAGGGAGTTCCAGGATTTTGTCCCTGTGGTGTAGGTACACCCACCGTGCATTTAGGTAGGGAGTTCCAGGATTTTGTCCCTGTGGTGTAGGTACACCCACAGCGCTGTTAGGGAGGGAGTTTCAGGATTTTGTTCCTGTGGTGTAGGTACACCCCCAGTGCTGTTAGGGTGGGAGTTCCAGGATTTTGTCCATGTGGTGTAGGTACACACACAGTGCTGTTAGGGAGGGAGTTCCAGGATTTTGTCCCTGTGGTGTAGGTACACCCACAGTGCTGTTAGGGTGGGAGTTCCAGGATTTTGTCCGTGTCGTGTAGGTACACCCACAGCGCTGTTAGGGAGGCAGTTCCAGGATTTTGTCCCTGTGGTGTAGGTACACCCACTGTGCTGTTAGGGAGGGAGGTCCAGGCTTTTGTCCGTGTGGTGCAGGTACACCCACAGTGCTGTTAGGGAGGGAGTTCCAGGATTTTGTCCCTGTGGTGTAGGTACACCCCCAGTGCTGTTAGGGAGGGAGTTCCAGGATTTTGTCCCTGTGGTGTAGGTACACCCACCGTGATGTTCGGGAGGGAGTTCCAGGATTTTTTCCTGTGTGGTGTAGGTACACCCACAGTGCTGTTAAGGAGGGAGTTCCAGGATTTTGTCCCCTGTGGTGCAGGTACTCCCACAGTGCTGTTAGGGAGGGAGTTCCAGGATTTTGTCCCCTGTGTAGGTACACCCACAGTGCTGTTAGGGAGGGAGTTCCAGGATTTTGTCCATGTGGTGTAGGTACACCCACAGCGCTGTTAGGGAGGGAGTTCCAGGATTTTGTCCCGTGTGGTGTAGGTACACCCACAGCGCTGTTAGGGAGAGAGTTCCAGGATTTTGTCCCTGTGGTGTAGGTACACCCACCGTGCTGTTAGGGAGGGAGCTCCAGGATTTTGTCCCTGTGGTGTAGGTACACCCACAGTGCTGTTAGGGTGCAAGTTCCAGGATTTTGTCCCTGTGGTGAAGGTACACCCACCGTGCTGTTAGGGAGGGAGTTCCACGATTTTGTCCCTGTTGTGTAGGTACACCCACAGTGCTGTTAGGGAGGGAGTTCCAGGATTTTGTCCCTGTTGTGTAGGTACACCCACAGCGCTGTTAGGGAGGCAGTTCCAGGATTTTGTCCCTGTGGTGTAGGTACACCCACAGTGCTGTTAGGGAGGGAGGTCCAGGATTTTGTCCGTGTGGTGTAGGTACACCCACAGCGCTGTTAGGGAGGGAGTTCCAGGATTTTGTCCGTGTGGTGTAGGTACACCCACAGTGCTATTAGGGAGGGAGTTCCAGGATTTTGTCCCTGTGGTGTAGGTACACCCACCGTGATGTTAGGGAGGGAGTTCCAGGATTTTGTCCCCTGTGGTGTAGGTACACCCACAGTGCTGTTAGGGTGGGAGTTCCAGGATTTTGTCCCCTGTGTAGGTACACCCACAGTGCTGTTAAGGAAGAAATTGAGTTCCAGGATTTTGTCCCTGTGGTGTAGGTACACCCACAGTGCTGTTAGGGAGGGAGTTCCAGGATTTTGTCCCTGTGGTGTAGGTACACCCACAGTGCTGTTAGGGAGGGAGTTCCAGGATTTTGTCCGTGTGCTGTAGGTACACCCACAGCGCTGTTAAGGAGGGAGTTCCAGGATTTTGTCCCTGTGGTGTAGGTACACCCACAGCGCTGTTAGGGAGGGAGTTCCAGGATTTTGTCCCTTGTGGTGTAGGTACACCCACAGTGCTGTTAGGGAGGGAGTTCCAGGATTTTGTCCTTGTGGTGTAGGTACACCCACAGTGCTGTTAGGGAGGGAGTTCCAGGATTTTGTCCGTGTGGTGTAGGTACACCCACAGCGCTGTTAGGGAGAGATTTCTAGGATTTTGTCCGTGTGGTGTAGGTACACACACACTGCTGTTAGGGAGGGAGCTCCAGGATTTTGTCCCTGTGGTGTAGGTACACCCACAGTGCTGTTAGGGAGGGAGTTCCAGGATTTTGTCCCTGTGGTGTAGGTACACCCACCGTGCTGTTAGGGAGGGAGTTCCAGGATTTTGTCCCTGTGGTGTAGGTACACCCACAGTGCTGTTAGGGAGGGATTTCCAGGATTTTTTCCATGTGGTGTAGGTACACCCACCGTGCTGTTAGGGAGGGAGTTCCAGGATTTTGTCCCTGTGGTGTAGGTACACCCACAGCGCTGTTAGGGAGGGAGTTCCAGGATTTTGTCCCTGTGGTGTAGCTACACCCACAGTGCTGTTAGGGAGGGAGTTCCAGGATTTTGACGTGTGGTGTAGGTACACCCACAGTGCTGTTAGGGAGGGAGTTCCAGGATTTTGTCCCGTGTGGTGTAGGTACACCCACAGCGCTGTTAAGGAGGGAGGTCCAGGATTTTGTCCGTCTGTGTAGGTACACCCACAGTGCTGTTAGGGAGGGAGTTCCAGGATTTTGTCCCCGTGTGGTGTAGGTACACCCACAGCGCTGTTAGAGAGGGAGGTCCAGGATTTTGTCCCTGTGGTGTAGGTACACCCACAGCGCTGTTAGGGAGGGAGTTCCAGGATTTTGTCCCTGTGGTGTAGGTACACCCACAGCGCTGTTAGGGAGGGAGTTCCAGGATTTTGTCCATGTGGTGTAGGTACACACACAGTGCTGTTAGGGAGGGAGTTCCAGGATTTTGTCCCTGTGGTGTAGGTACACCCACAGTGCTGTTAGGGAGGGAGTTCCAGGATTTTGTCCCTGTAGTGTAGGTACACCCACAGCGCTGTTAGGGAGGGAGTTCCAGGATTTTGTCTCTGTGGTGTAGGTACACCCACAGCGCTGTTAGGGAGGGAGTTCCAGGATTTTTTCCCCTGTGGTGTAGGTACACCTACAGCGCTGTTAGGGAGGGAGTTCCAGGATTTTGTCCCTGTGGTGTAGCTACACCCACCGTGCTGTTAGGGAGGGAGTTCCAGGATTTTGTCCCTGTGGTGTAGGTACACCCCCAGTGCTGTTAGGGAGGGAGTTCCAGGATTTTGTCCGTGTGGTGTAGGTACACCCACAGCGCTGTAAGGGAGGGAGTTCCAGGATTTTGTCCCTGTGGTGTAGGTACACCCACGGCGCTGTTAGGGTGGGAGTTCCAGGATTTTGTCCATGTGGTGTAGGTACACACACAGTGCTGTTAGGGAGTGAGTTCCAGGATTTTGTCCCTGTGGTGTAGGTACACCCACAGTGCTGTTAGGGAGGGAGTTCCAGGATTTTGTCCCTGTGGTGTAGCTACACCCACAGCGCTGTTAGGGAGGGAGTTCCAGGATTTTGTCCCTGTGGTGTAGGTACACCCACAGTGCTGTTAGGGAGGGAGTTCCAGGATTTTGTCCCTGTGGTGTAGGTACACCCACCGTGATGTTAGGGAGGGATTTCCAGGATTTTTTCCCCTGTGGTGTAGGTACACCTACAGCGCTGTTAGGGAGGGAGTTCCAGGATTTTGTCCCTGTGGTGTAGGTACACCCACCGTGCTGTTAGGGAGGGAGTTCCAGGATTTTGTCCCTGTGGTGTAGGTACACCCACGGCGCTGTTAGGGAGGGAGTTCCAGGATTTTGTCCCCTGTGGTGTAGGTACACCCCCAGTGCTGTTAGGGAGGTAGTTCCAGGATTTTGTCCATGTGGTGTAGGTACACCTACAGTGCTGTTAGGGAGGGAGTTCCAGGATTTTGTCCCCTGTGGTGTAGGTACACCCACCGTGCTGTTAGGGAGGGAGTTCCAGGATTTTGTCCCTGTGGTGTAGGTACACCCACAATGCTGTTAGGGAGGATGTTCCAGGATTTTGTCCCTTTGGTGTAGGTACACCCACGGTGTTGTAAGGGAGGGAATTCCAGGATTTTGTCCATGTGGTGTAGGTACACCCACAGTGCTGTTAAGGAGGGAGTTCCAGGATTTTGTCCCCTGTGGTGTAGGTCCTCCCACAGTGCTGTTAGGGAGGGAGTTCCAGGATTTTGTCCCTGTGGTGTAGGTACACCCACAGTGCTGTTAGGGAGGGAGTTCCAGGATTTTGTCCCTGTGGTGTAGGTACACGCACAGCGCTGTTAGGGAGGGAGTTCCAGGATTTTGTCCGTGTGGTGTAGGTACACCCACAGCGCTGTTAGGGAGGGAGTTCCAGGATTTTGTCCCGTGTGGTGTAGGTACACCCACAGTGCTGTTAGGGAGGGAGTTCCAGGATTTTGTCCGTGTGGTGTAGGTACACCCACAGCGCTGTTAGGGAGGGAGTTCCAGGATTTTGTCCATGTGGTGTAGGTACACCCACAGCGCTGTTAGGGAGAGAGTTCCAGGATTTTGTCCCTGTGGTGTAGGTACACCCACCGTGCTGTTAGGGAGGGAGTTCCAGGATTTTGTCCCTGTGGTGTAGGTACACCCACAGTGCTGTTAGGGTGCAAGTTCCAGGATTTTGTCCCTGTGGTGTAGGTACACCCACCGTGCTGTTAGGGAGGTAGTTCCAGGATTTTGTACCTGTGGTGTAGGTACACCCACAGTGCTGTTAGGGAGGGATTTCCAGGATTTTGTCCATGTGGTGTAGGTACACCCACAGTGCTGTTAGGGAGGGAGTTCCAGGATTTTGTCCCTGTGGTGTAGGTACACCCACAGCGCTGTTAGGGAGGGAGTTCCAGGATTTTGTCCCTGTGGTGTAGGTACACCCACAGTGCTGTTAGGGTGGGAGTTCCAGGATTTTGTCCCTGTGGTGTAGGTACACCCACAGCGCTGTTAGGGAGGCAGTTCCAGGATTTTGTCCCTGTGGTGTAGGTACACCCACTGTGCTGTTAGGGAGGGAGGTCCAGGATTTTGTCCCTGTGGTGCAGGTACACCCACAGTGCTGTTAGGGAGGGAGTTCCAGGATTTTGTCCCAGTGGTGTAGGTACACCCACAGTGCTGTTAGGGAGGGAGTTCCAGGATTTTGTCCCTGTGGTGTAGGTACACCCACCGTGATGTTAGGGAGGGAGTTCCAGGATTTTGTCCCTGTGGTGTAGGTACACCCACCGTGCATTTAGGTAGGGAGTTCCAGGATTTTGTCCCTGTGGTGTAGGTACACCCACAGCGCTGTTCGGGAGGGAGTTCCAAGATTTTGTCCCTGTGGTGTAGGTACACCCACGGCGCTGTTAGGGTGGGAGTTCCAGGATTTTGTCCATGTGGTGTAGGTACACACACAGTGCTGTTAGGGAGGGAGTTCCAGGATTTTGTCCCTGTGGTGTAGGTACACCCACAGCGCTGTTAGGGAGGCAGTTCCAGGATTTTGTCCCTGTGGTGTAGGTACACCCACAGCGCTGTTAGGGAGGCAGTTCCAGGATTTTGTCCCTGTGGTGTAGGTACACCCACTGTGCTGTTAGGGAGGGAGGTCCAGGATTTTGTCCCTGTGGTGCAGGTACACCCACAGTGCTGTTAGGGAGGGAGTTCCAGGATTTTGTCCCAGTGGTGTAGGTACACCCACAGTGCTGTTAGGGAGGGAGTTCCAGGATTTTGTCCCTGTGGTGTAGGTACACCCACAGCGCTGTTAAGGAGGGAGTTCCAGGATTTTGTCCCTGTGGTGTAGGTACACCCACCGTGCATTTAGGTAGGGAGTTCCAGGATTTTGTCCCTGTGGTGTAGGTACACCCACAGCGCTGTTAGCGAGGGAGTTCCAGGATTTTGTTCCTGTGGTGTAGGTACACCCCCAGTGCTGTTAGGGTGGGAGTTCCAGGATTTTGTCCATGTGGTGTAGGTACACACACAGTGCTGTTAGGGAGGGAGTTCCAGGATTTTGTCCCTGTGGTGTAGGTACACCCACAGTGCTGTTAGGGTGGGAGTTCCAGGATTTTGTCCGTGTCGTGTAGGTACACCCACAGCGCTGTTAGGGAGGCAGTTCCAGGATTTTGTCCCTGTGGTGTAGGTACACCCACTGTGCTGTTAGGGAGGGAGGTCCAGGCTTTTGTCCGTGTGGTGCAGGTACACCCACAGTGCTGTTAGGGAGGGAGTTCCAGGATTTTGTCCCTGTGGTGTAGGTACACCCCCAGTGCTGTTAGGGAGGGAGTTCCAGGATTTTGTCCCTGTGGTGTAGGTACACCCACCGTGATGTTCGGGAGGGAGTTCCAGGATTTTTTCCTGTGTGGTGTAGGTACACCCACAGTGCTGTTAAGGAGGGAGTTCCAGGATTTTGTCCCCTGTGGTGTAGGTACTCCCACAGTGCTGTTAGGGAGGGAGTTCCAGGATTTTGTCCCCTGTGTAGGTACACCCACAGTGCTGTTAGGGAGGGAGTTCCAGGATTTTGTCCGTGTGGTGTAGGTACACCCACAGCGCTGTTAGGGAGGGAGGTCCAGGCTTTTGTCCGTGTGGTGTAGGTACACCCACAGTGCTGTTAGGGAGGGAGTTCCAGGATTTTGTCTCTGTGGTGTAGGTACACCCACAGTGCTGTTAGGGAGGGAGTTCCAGGATTTTGTCCCTGTGGTGTAGGTACACCCACAGCGCTGTTAGGGAGGCAGTTCCAGGATTTTGTCCCTGTGGTGTCGGTACACCCACTGTGCTGTTAGGGAGGGAGGTCCAGGATTTTGTCCCTGTGGTGCAGGTACACCCACAGTGCTGTTAGGGAGGGAGTTCCAGGATTTTGTCCCAGTGGTGTAGGTACAACCACAGTGCTGTTAGGGAGGGAGTTCCAGGATTTTGTCCCTGTGGTGTAGGTACACCCACAGCGCTGTTAGGGTGCAAGTTCCAGGATTTTGTCCCTGTGGTGAAGGTACACCCACCGTGCTGTTAGGGAGGGAGTTCCACGATTTTGTCCCTGTTGTGTAGGTACACCCACAGTGCTGTTAGGGAGGGAGTTCCAGGATTTTGTCCCTGTTGTGTAGGTACACCCACAGCGCTGTTAGGGAGGCAGTTCCAGGATTTTGTCCCTGTGGTGTAGGTACACCCACAGTGCTGTTAGGGAGGGAGGTCCAGGATTTTGTCCGTGTGGTGTAGGTACACCCACAGCGCTGTTAGGGAGGGAGTTCCAGGATTTTGTCCGTGTGGTGTAGGTACACCCACAGCGCTGTTAGGGAGGGAGTTCCAGGATTTTGTCCGTGTGGTGTAGGTACACCCACAGTGCTATTAGGGAGGGAGTTCCAGGATTTTGTCCCTGTGGTGTAGGTACACCCACAGTGCTGTTAGGGTGGGAGTTCCAGGATTTTGTCCCCTGTGTAGGTACACCCACAGCGCTGTTAGGGAGGGAGTTCCAGGATTTTGTCCCTGTGGTGTAGGTACACCCACAGTGCTGTTAGGGAGGGAGTTCCAGGATTTTGTCCCTGTGGTGTAGGTACACCCACAGTGCTGTTAGGGAGGGAGTTCCAGGATTTTGTCCGTGTGCTGTAGGTACACCCACAGCGCTGTTAAGGAGGGAGTTCCAGGATTTTGTCCCTGTGGTGTAGGTACACCCACAGCGCTGTTAGGGAGGGAGTTCCAGGATTTTGTCCCCTGTGGTGTAGGTACACCCACAGTGCTGTTAGGGAGGGAGTTCCAGGATTTTGTCCTTGTGGTGTAGGTACACCCACAGTGCTGTTAGGGAGGGAGTTCCAGGATTTTGTCCGTGTGGTGTAGGTACACCCACAGTGCTGTTAGGGAGAGATTTCCAGGATTTTGTCCCTGTGGTGTAGGTACACACACAGTGCTGTTAGGGAGGGAGCTCCAGGATTTTGTCCCTGTGGTGTAGGTACACCCACAGTGCTGTTAGGGAGGGAGTTCCAGGATTTTGTCCCTGTGGTGTAGGTACACCCACCGTGCTGTTAGGGAGGGAGTTCCAGGATTTTGTCCCTGTGGTGTAGGTACACCCACAGTGCTGTTAGGGAGGGATTTCCAGGATTTTTTCCATGTGGTGTAGGTACACCCACCGTGCTGTTAGGGAGGGAGTTCCAGGATTTTGTCCCTGTGGTGTAGGTACACCCACTGTGCTGTTAGGGAGGGAGGTCCAGGATTTTGTCCCTGTGGTGCAGGTACACCCACAGTGCTGTTAGGGAGGGAGTTCCAGGATTTTGTCCCAGTGGTGTAGGTACACCCACAGTGCTGTTAGGGAGGGAGTTCCAGGATTTTGTCCCTGTGGTGTAGGTACACCCACCGTGATGTTAGGGAGGGAGTTCCAGGATTTTGTCCCTGTGGTGTAGGTACACCCACCGTGCATTTAGGTAGGGAGTTCCAGGATTTTGTCCCTGTGGTGTAGGTACACCCACAGCGCTGTTCGGGAGGGAGTTCCAAGATTTTGTCCCTGTGGTGTAGGTACACCCACGGCGCTGTTAGGGTGGGAGTTCCAGGATTTTGTCCATGTGGTGTAGGTACACACACAGTGCTGTTAGGGAGGGAGTTCCAGGATTTTGTCCCTGTGGTGTAGGTACACCCACAGCGCTGTTAGGGAGGCAGTTCCAGGATTTTGTCCCTGTGGTGTAGGTACACCCACAGTGCTGTTAGGGAGGGAGGTCCAGGCTTTTGTCCGTGTGGTGTAGGTACACCCACAGTGCTGTTAGGGAGGGAGTTCCAGGATTTTGTCCCTGTGGTGTAGGTACACGCACCGTGCTGTTAGGGAGGGAGTTCCAGGATTTTGTCCCTGTGGTGTAGGTACACCCACAGCGCTGTTAGGGAGGCAGTTCCAGGATTTTGTCCCTGTGGTGTAGGTACACCCACTGTGCTGTTAGGGAGGGAGGTCCAGGATTTTGTCCCTGTGGTGCAGGTACACCCACAGTGCTGTTAGGGAGGGAGTTCCAGGATTTTGTCCCAGTGGTGTAGGTACACCCACAGTGCTGTTAGGGAGGGAGTTCCAGGATTTTGTCCCTGTGGTGTAGGTACACCCACAGCGCTGTTAAGGAGGGAGTTCCAGGATTTTGTCCCTGTGGTGTAGGTACACCCACCGTGCATTTAGGTAGGGAGTTCCAGGATTTTGTCCCTGTGGTGTAGGTACACCCACAGCGCTGTTAGCGAGGGAGTTCCAGGATTTTGTTCCTGTGGTGTAGGTACACCCCCAGTGCTGTTAGGGTGGGAGTTCCAGGATTTTGTCCATGTGGTGTAGGTACACACACAGTGCTGTTAGGGAGGGAGTTCCAGGATTTTGTCCCTGTGGTGTAGGTACACCCACAGTGCTGTTAGGGTGGGAGTTCCAGGATTTTGTCCGTGTCGTGTAGGTACACCCACAGCGCTGTTAGGGAGGCAGTTCCAGGATTTTGTCCCTGTGGTGTAGGTACACCCACTGTGCTGTTAGGGAGGGAGGTCCAGGCTTTTGTCCGTGTGGTGCAGGTACACCCACAGTGCTGTTAGGGAGGGAGTTCCAGGATTTTGTCCCTGTGGTGTAGGTACACCCCCAGTGCTGTTAGGGAGGGAGTTCCAGGATTTTGTCCCTGTGGTGTAGGTACACCCACCGTGATGTTCGGGAGGGAGTTCCAGGATTTTTTCCTGTGTGGTGTAGGTACACCCACAGTGCTGTTAAGGAGGGAGTTCCAGGATTTTGTCCCCTGTGGTGTAGGTACTCCCACAGTGCTGTTAGGGAGGGAGTTCCAGGATTTTGTCCCCTGTGTAGGTACACCCACAGTGCTGTTAGGGAGGGAGTTCCAGGATTTTGTCCGTGTGGTGTAGGTACACCCACAGCGCTGTTAGGGAGGGAGGTCCAGGCTTTTGTCCGTGTGGTGTAGGTACACCCACAGTGCTGTTAGGGAGGGAGTTCCAGGATTTTGTCTCTGTGGTGTAGGTACACCCACAGTGCTGTTAGGGAGGGAGTTCCAGGATTTTGTCCCTGTGGTGTAGGTACACCCCACAGCGCTGTTAGGGAGGCAGTTCCAGGATTTTGTCCCTGTGGTGTCGGTACACCCACTGTGCTGTTAGGGAGGGAGGTCCAGGATTTTGTCCCTGTGGTGCAGGTACACCCACAGTGCTGTTAGGGAGGGAGTTCCAGGATTTTGTCCCAGTGGTGTAGGTACACCCACAGTGCTGTTAGGGAGGGAGTTCCAGGATTTTGTCCCTGTGGTGTAGGTACACCCACAGCGCTGTTAGGGTGCAAGTTCCAGGATTTTGTCCCTGTGGTGAAGGTACACCCACCGTGCTGTTAGGGAGGGAGTTCCACGATTTTGTCCCTGTTGTGTAGGTACACCCACAGTGCTGTTAGGGAGGGAGTTCCAGGATTTTGTCCCTGTTGTGTAGGTACACCCACAGCGCTGTTAGGGAGGCAGTTCCAGGATTTTGTCCCTGTGGTGTAGGTACACCCACAGTGCTGTTAGGGAGGGAGGTCCAGGATTTTGTCCGTGTGGTGTAGGTACACCCACAGCGCTGTTAGGGAGGGAGTTCCAGGATTTTGTCCGTGTGGTGTAGGTACACCCACAGCGCTGTTAGGGAGGGAGTTCCAGGATTTTGTCCGTGTGGTGTAGGTACACCCACAGTGCTATTAGGGAGGGAGTTCCAGGATTTTGTCCCTGTGGTGTAGGTACACCCACAGTGCTGTTAGGGTGGGAGTTCCAGGATTTTGTCCCCTGTGTAGGTACACCCACAGCGCTGTTAGGGAGGGAGTTCCAGGATTTTGTCCCTGTGGTGTAGGTACACCCACAGTGCTGTTAGGGAGGGAGTTCCAGGATTTTGTCCCTGTGGTGTAGGTACACCCACAGTGCTGTTAGGGAGGGAGTTCCAGGATTTTGTCCGTGTGCTGTAGGTACACCCACAGCGCTGTTAAGGAGGGAGTTCCAGGATTTTGTCCCTGTGGTGTAGGTACACCCACAGCGCTGTTAGGGAGGGAGTTCCAGGATTTTGTCCCCTGTGGTGTAGGTACACCCACAGTGCTGTTAGGGAGGGAGTTCCAGGATTTTGTCCTTGTGGTGTAGGTACACCCACAGTGCTGTTAGGGAGGGAGTTCCAGGATTTTGTCCGTGTGGTGTAGGTACACCCACAGTGCTGTTAGGGAGAGATTTCCAGGATTTTGTCCCTGTGGTGTAGGTACACACACAGTGCTGTTAGGGAGGGAGCTCCAGGATTTTGTCCCTGTGGTGTAGGTACACCCACAGTGCTGTTAGGGAGGGAGTTCCAGGATTTTGTCCCTGTGGTGTAGGTACACCCACCGTGCTGTTAGGGAGGGAGTTCCAGGATTTTGTCCCTGTGGTGTAGGTACACCCACAGTGCTGTTAGGGAGGGATTTCCAGGATTTTTTCCATGTGGTGTAGGTACACCCACCGTGCTGTTAGGGAGGGAGTTCCAGGATTTTGTCCCTGTGGTGTAGGTACACCCACAGCGCTGTTAGGGAGGGAGTTCCAGGATTTTGTCCCTGTGGTGTAGCTACACCCACAGTGCTGTTAGGGAGGGAGTTCCAGGATTTTGACGTGTGGTGTAGGTACACCCACAGTGCTGTTAGGGAGGGAGTTCCAGGATTTTGTCCCGTGTGGTGTAGGTACACCCACAGCGCTGTTAAGGAGGGAGGTCGAGGATTTTGTCCGTCTGGTGTAGGTACACCCACAGTGCTGTTAGGGAGGGAGTTCCAGGATTTTGTCCCCGTGTGGTGTAGGTACACCCACAGCGCTGTTAGAGAGGGAGGTCCAGGATTTTGTCCCTGTGGTGTAGGTACACCCACAGCGCTGTTAGGGAGGGAGTTCCAGGATTTTGTTCCTGTGGTGTAGGTACACCCACAGCGCTGTTAGGGAGGGAGTTCCAGGATTTTGTCCGTCTGGTGTAGGTACACCCACCGTGCTGTTAGGGAGGGAGTTCCAGGATTTTGTCCCTGTGGTGTAGGTACACCCACCGTGCTGTTAGGAATGGAGTTCCAGGATTTTGTTCCTGTGGTGTAGGTACACCCACAGCGCTGTTAGGGAGGGAGTTCCAGGATTTTGTCCATGTGGTGTAGGTACACCCACAGTGCTGTTAGGGAGGGAGTTCCAGGATTTTGTCCGTCTGGTGTAGGTACACCCACCGTGCTGTTAGGGAGGGAGTTCCAGGATTTTGTCCCTGTGGTGTAGGTACACACACCGTGCTGTTAGGGAGGGAGTTCCAGGATTTTGTCCCTGTGGTGTAGGTACACCCACAGCGCTGTTAGGGAGGGAGTTCCAGGATTTTGTCCATGTGGTGTAGGTACACCCACAGCGCTGTTAGGGAGGGAGTTCCAGGATTTTGTCCCTGTGGTGTAGGTACACCCACAGTGCTGTTAGGGAGGGAGTTCCAGGATTTTGTCCCTGTGGTGTAGGTACACCCACAGCGCTGTTAGGGAGGGAGTTCCAGGATTTTTTCCGTCTGGTGTAGGTACACCCACCGTGCTGTTAGGGAGTGAGGTCCAGGATTTTGTCCCTGTGGTGTAGGTACACCCACAGCGCTGTTAGGGAGGGAGTTCCAGGATTTTGTCGGTCTGGCGTAGGTACACCCACCGTGCTGTTAGGGAGGGAGGTCCAGGATTTTGTCCCTGTGGTGTAGGTACACCCACAGTGCTGTTAGGGAGGGAGTTCCAGGATTTTGTCCGTGTGGTGTAGGTACACCCACAGTGCTGTTAGGGAGGGAGTTCCTGGATTTTGTCCCTGTGGTGTAGGTACACCCACAGTGCTGTTAGGGAGGGAGTTCCAGGATTTTGTCCCTGTGGTGTAGGTACACCCACATTGCTGTTAGGGAGGGAGTTCCAGGATTTTGTCCCTGTGGTGTAGGTACACCCACAGTGCTGTTAGGGAGGGAGTTCCAGGATTTTGTCCGTCTGGTGTAGGTACACCCACCGTGCTGTTAGGGAGGGAGGTCCAGGATTTTGTCCGTCTGGTGTAGGTACACCCACAGTGCTGTTAGGGAGGGAGCTCCAGGATTTTGTCCCTGTGGTGTAGGTACACCCACAGTGCTGTTAGGGAGGGAGCTCCAGGATTTTGTCCCTGTGGTGTAGGTACACCCACAGTGCTGTTAGGGAGGGAGTTCCAGGATTTTGTCCCTGTGGTGTAGGTACACCCACAGTGCTGTTAGGGAGGGAGTTCCAGGATTTTGTCCGTCTGGTGTAGGTACACCCACCGTGCTGTTAGGGAGGGAGGTCCAGGATTTTGTCCGTCTGGTGTAGGTACACCCACAGCGCTGTTAGGGAGGGAGTTCCAGGATTTTGTCCCTGTGGTGTAGGTACACCCACAGCGCTGTTAGGGAGGGAGCTCCAGGATTTTGTTCCTGTGGTGTAGGTACACCCACAGTGCTGTTAGGGAGGGAGTTCCAGGATTTTGTCCGTGTGGTGTAGGTACACCCACAGCGCTGTTAGGGAGGGAGTTCCAGGATTTTGTCCCTGTGGTGTAGGTACACCCACGGTGCTGTTAGGGAGGGAGTTCCAGGATTTTGTCCCTGTGGTGTAGGTACACCCACAGTGCTGTTAGGGAGGGAGTTCCAGGATTTTGTCCCTGTGGTGTAGGTACACCCGCAGTGCTGTTAGGGAGGGAGCTCCAGGATTTTGTCCCTGTGGTGTAGGTACACCCACAGTGCTGTTAGGCAGGGAGTTCCAGGATTTTGTCCATGTGGTGTAGGTACACCCACGGTGCTGTTAGGGAGGGAGTTCCAGGATTTTGTCCCTGTGGTGTAGGTACACCCACAGTGCTGTTAGGGAGGGAGTTCCAGGATTTTGTCCCTGTGGTGTAGGTACACCCACAGCGCTGTCAGGGAGGGAGTTCCAGGATTTTGTCCCTGTGGTGTAGGTACACCCACGGTGCTGTTAGGGAGGGAGTTCCAGGATTTTGTCCCTGTGGTGTAGGTACACCCACCGTGCTGTTAGGGAGGGAGTTCCAGGATTTTGTCCGTGTGGTGTAAGTACACCCACAGCGCTGTTAGGGAGGGAGTTCCAGGATTTTGTCCCTGTGGTGTAGGTACACCCACAGCGCTGTTAGGGAGGGAGTTCCAGGATTTTGTCCCTGTGGTGTAGGTACACCCACAGCGCTGTTAGGGAGGGAGTTCCAGGATTTTGTCCCTGTCGTGTAGGCACACCCACTGTGCTGTTAGGGAGCGAGTTCCAGGATTTTGTCCCTGTGGTGTAGGTACACGCACCGTGCTGTTAGGGAGGGAGTTCCAGGATTTTGTCCCGTGTGGTGTAGGTACACCCACAGCGCTGTTAGGGAGGGAGTTCCAGGATTTTGTCCCTGTGGTGTAGGCACACCCACAGTGCTGTTAGGGAGGGAATTCCAGGATTTTGTCCCTGTGGTGTAGGTACACCCACAGTGCTGTTAGGGAGGGAGTTCCAGGATTTTGTCCGTGTGGTGTAGGTACACCCACAGCGCTGTTAGGGAGGGAGTTCCAGGATTTTGTCCCTGTGGTGTAGGTACACCCACAGTGCTGTTAGGGAGGGAGTTCCAGGATTTTGTCCCTGTGGTGTAGGTACACCCACAGTGCTGTTAGGGAGGGAGTTCCAGGATTTTGTCCGTGTGGTGTAGGTACACCCACAGCGCTGTTAGGGAGGGAGTTCCAGGATTTTGTCCCTGTGGTGTAGGTACACCCACAGTGCTGTTAGGGAGGGAGTTCCAGGATTTTGTCCCTGTGGTGTAGGTACACCCACAGTGCTGTTAGGGAGGGAGTTCCAGGATTTTGTCCCTGTGGTGTAGGTACACCCACAGTGCTGTTAGGGAGGGAGTTCCAGGATTTTGTCCCTGTGGTGTAGGTACACCCACAGTGCTGTTAGGGAGGGAGTTCCAGGATTTTGTCCCGTGTGGTGTAGGTACACCCACAGCGCTGTTAGGGAGGGAGTTCCAGGATTTTGTCCCTGTGGTGTAGGTACACCCACAGTGCTGTTAGGGAGGGAGTTCCAGGATGTTGTCCCTGTGGTGTAGGTACACCCACAGTGCTGTTAGGGAGGGAGTTCCAGGATTTTGTCCGTGTGGTGTAGGTACACCCACAGTGCTGTTAGGGAGGGAGTTCCAGGATTTTGTCCCTGTGGTGTAGGTACACCACAGTGCTGTTAGGGAGGGAGTTCCAGGATTTTGTCCCTGTGGTGTAGGTACACCCACAGTGCTGTTAGGGAGGGAGTTCCAGGATTTTGTCCCTGTGGTGTAGGTACACCCACAGTGCTGTTAGGGAGGGAGTTCCAGGATTTTGTCCCTGTGGTGTAGGTACACCCACAGCGCTGTTAGGGAGGGAGTTCCAGGATTTTGTCCCTGTGGTGTAGGCACACCCACTGTGCTGTTAGGGAGCGAGTTCCAGGATTTTGTCCCTGTGGTGTAGGTACACGCACCGTGCTGTTAGGGAGGGAGTTCCAGGATTTTGTCCCTGTGGTGTAGGTACACCCACAGCGCTGTTAGGGAGGGAGTTCCAGGATTTTGTCCCTGTGGTGTAGGTACACCCACAGCGCTGTTAGGGAGGGAGTTCCAGGATTTTGTCCCTGTGGTGTAGGCACACCCACAGTGCTGTTAGGGAGGGAGTTCCAGGATTTTGTCTCTGTGGTGTAGCTACACCCACAGTGCTGTTAGGGAGGGAGTTCCAGGATTTTGTCCCTGTGGTGTAGGTACACCCACAGTGCTGTTAGGGAGGGAGTTCCAGGATTTTGTCCGTGTGGTGGAGGTACACCCACAGTGCTGTTAGGGAGGGAGTTCCAGGATTTTGTCCCTGTGGTGTAGCTACACCCACAGTGCTGTTAGGGAGGGAGTTCCAGGATTTTGTCCGTGTGGTGTAGGTACACCCACAGTGCTGTTAGGGAGGGAGTTCCAGGATTTTGTCCGTGTGGTGTTGGTACCCCCACAGTGCTGTTAGGGAGGGAGTTCCAGGATTTTGTCCCTGTGGTGTAGGTACACCCACAGTGCTGTTAGGGAGGGAGTTCCAGGATTTTGTCCCTGTGGTGTAGGTACACCCACAGCGCTGTTAGGGAGCGAGTTCCAGGATTTTGTCCCTGTGGTGTAGGTACACCCACAGCGCTGTTAGGGAGGGAGTTCCAGGATTTTGTCCCTGTGGTGTAGGTACACCCACAGCGCTGTTAGGGAGGGAGTTCCAGGATTTTGTCCCTGTGGTGTAGGTACACCCACAGCACTGTTAGGGAGGGAGTTCCAGGATTTTGTCCCTGTGGTGTAGGTACACCCACAGCGCTGTTAGGGAGGGAGTTCCAGGATTTTGTCCCTGTGGTGTAGGTACACCCACAGTGCTGTTAGGGAGGGAGTTCCAGGATTTTGTCCATGTGGTGTAGGTACACCCACAGCGCTGTTAGGGAGGGAGCTCCAGGATTTGGACCCAGCGACAGTGAAGGAACGGCCAATATATTTCCAAGTCAGGATGGTGAGTGACTTGGAGGGGAACTTCCAGGTGGTGGTGTTCCCCATCTATCTGCTGCCCTTGTCCTTCTAGATGGTAGTGGTCGTGGGTTTGGAAAGTGCTGTCGAAGGAGCCTTGGTGAATTCCTGCAGTGCATCTTGTAGATGGTACACACACTGCTGCTACTGTGTGTCGGTGGTGGAGGGAGTGAATGTTTGTGGATGGGGGTGCCAATCAAGCGGGGCTGCTTTGTCCTGGATGGTGTCGAGCTTCTCGAGTGTTGTGGGAGCCGCACTCACCCAGGCAAGTGGGGAGTATTCCATCACACTCCTGACTTGTGTCTTGTAGATGGTGGACAGACTTTGGCGGGGGGTCAGTAGGTGAGTTACTCGCTGCACAATTCCCAGCCTCACGCGGCATCTGATCCAGATGGAGGGATGCTACCTGCTGTTCCACAAGGCCACCCTCAAACCCTCCTAAGAATTTGAAATGTTTCAACGACATCATCTCTCATTCTACTGAACAGAGTACAGACCCATTCTGCTCGATCACTGCATCAACAGCACGGCGCTCCCTCAGCACCTGCACCATGTGGGGAACAAAAGGCTTGGGCCTTCAAGCGAGGAATGGGAGGGAGGGGCTGAATAGGAGGGAGGGAGGGAGGGGGTAAGTTTGTCCACAAAGCTGCATTTAACCGAGTGTGGGCTTCAAGGAGCCCTGGCAAAACTGGAGACAATGGGAATCAGGGGGAAAACTCTCCGCTGGTTGGAGTCATGTCTAGTACAAAGGAAGATGGTTGTGGTTGTTGGAGATCAGTCATCTCAGCTCCAGGTCATCACTGCAGGAGTTCCTCAGGATAGTGTCCTCGGCCCAACCACCTTCAGCTGCTTCATCAATGACCTTCCTTCCATCATAAGGTCAGAAGTGGGGATGTTCGCTGATGGTTGCACAATGTTCAGCACCATTCACAACTCCTCAGATACTGAAGCAGTCCATGTCCAAATGCAGCAAGACCTGGACAATATCCAGGCTTGGACTGACAAGTGGCAAGTAACATTCACACCCACACACGTGCCAGGTATTGACCATCTCCAACAAGAGAGAATCCAACCTTCATCCCTTCATGGTCAACGGCACCACCACCACTGAATCCCCCCCCCCAACTATCCACATCCTGGGGGTCACCATTGACCAGAAACTGAACTGGGGACCCAGCCATATAAATACTGCGGCTGCAAGCGCAGGTCAGAGGCTGGGAATCCTGCGGAGAGTAACTCACCTCCTGTCTCCCCCACCAAAGCCTGTCCACCATCTACAAGGCACAAGTCCAGGAGGGCGGTGGGGAATACTCCCCCCACTTGCCTGGACGAGCGCGGCTCCCACAACACTCGGGAAGCTCGACACCGTCCAGGACAAAGCTCGTCGGCACCACGTCCAGCAGCCGGACTGGGTAGTGCTGTCAGAGGGGCATCGGGGCGCGCTCCTGCCCGCGGAGTCTTGCTGTGCGCAAGATGGCAGCCGATGCCTGGCGTGACCCCGGACCCCCTCCCCCACACCGTGGGTAAACCCATCGCAGGCGTGCCCCCCCCCCCCCCACCCTCACCAAAAGCACGATGGCTTGGGGGCGGCGAAGGGGCTGCCCTTGCCAAGCCGGCAACGTTGTGGCCCAACCCCTGGGGGGACAAGGTCTCCACCATTTCTCTGCCCCTCACCAAGATGGCGACCCCACCCGCTGCTGCCCCTCATCAAGATGGCGCCTCCCCACCCTACACACCCACTCTGACCCCGCCCATAAAGATGGCGCCTTAGCTGAGCTGCCCCGCTGGGTGAGGGACTTTCAGTTTGCCCCTCAGAAATATGGCCACTCGGCGCCCACCCCCACCGGCTGCATCATCAGGCGGTGGCTCCGCTTGCCCCTCACAAAGATGGCGGGGGCTTCCATTCCCTCGCCGACCAATTGGGGGGCGTGGAAGCTGCACCCGAAGTGACGTCACACACCCAGACCGACCGACCGACCGGCCGTCCGTCCTGTACCAAGATGGCGGCGTGCCGCCAAAAAGTTCCCTCTGCCCCTCCGCTGCTTCTGGCCTCCATCCGCCACTAATATCGGCTTGAGCTGCAGGCCCGGCCACTTTCCGACCTCGCCGGGCGTCAAGGGGTGGGTCGGAGGCCCGTCCAGACCGCGATGGCGGCGGATGGTGCCGGGCGGCGTTTGGCAAACGGGGAACTGGGAGATGGCGGTGAGGGGGCGGGGTCGGAGGCGGGGGGCGGGGGCGCGGGGGCTGACGGGATAGCCGCGGGAGTTTGGAGGACTGGCCGGAAGAGTGGGCGGGGCGGCACCAGAGCAAATGGCGGGTGTGGGAGGACCAGCCGCTTTCAGGGCAGCTCAGAGGGGCCTGAGTGGGGCCGTCAGCTTCCCCCCAGGGCTCCTGTTCAGACAGGTACCGGGGGGGGGGTAAAAGGGGAGGGGGGGTATAGGGGGAGGGGGAGGGGGGTATAGGGGTAGAGGGGTAAAGGGGTGGGGTGGGGGGTAAAGGGGGAGGGGTGGGGGGAGGGGGTAAAAGGGGAGGGGGGGGTATAGGGGGAGGGGGAGGGGGGTATAGGGGTAGAGGGGTAAAGGGGTGGGGTGGGGGGAGGGGGGTAAAAGGGGTGGGGGGGTAAAGGGGGGAGGGGGTAAAGGGGGAGGGGGTGGGGGTAAAAGGGGTGGGGGGTAAAGGGGGGGAGGGGGTAAAGGGGGGAGGGGGTGGGGGGGGTGGGGGGGAGGGGGTGGGGGGTAAAGGGGAGGAGGGGGTGGGGGGTAAAGGGGAGGAGGGGGTGGGGGGTAAAGGGGGTGGGGGAGGGGGTTGGGGGTAAAGGGGAGGAGGAGGAGGGGTTGGGGGTTAAAGGGGTGAGGGGAGGGGGTAAAGGGGGAAGGGGAGGGGGGTGAGGGGTAAAGGGGGAGGAGGAGGGGGTGGGGGGTAAAGGGGTGGGGGGAGGGGGTAAAGGGGTTGAGGGGAGGGGGGTAAAGGGGTTGAGGGGAGGGGGGTAAAGGGGGGAGGGGGAAGGGAGTGAGGGTAAAAGGGGGTGGGGGCTAAAGGGGTTGGGGGAGGGGGGAGGGGGAAGGCAGTGGGGGGTAAAGGGGTGGGGGGTAGGGGGTAAAGGGGGTTGGGGGCGCGGGGGGTAAATGGGTGGGGGGAGTGGGAACAGGGTGGGGAGGGGGAGGGAGGGGGTGGGGCGGTGAGGTGGAGGGGTGTGAGGGGGAGGCGTAGGGGGTGGGGGGAGGAGGGGAGTGGGGGGCAGGGGTGGGGAGGAGGGGTGGGGGTAAAGGAGTGGGGGGAGGAGGGTTAGGGGTAAAGGGGTGGGGGGGAGGTGGGTGGGTAAAGGGGTGGGGGAGGTGGGGGAGGGGTAACGGGGTGGGGTGGTAAATGGGTGGGGGGGGTAAATGGGTGGGGGGAGGGGGAACAAGGTGGGGGGTAATTGGGTGGGGGTTGTGCGGGGTTAAATGGGTGGGGGGGGTAAATGGGTGGGGGATGTGGGGGGTTAAATGGGTGGGGGGGTAAATGGGGGGTGGGGGGTAAATGGTTGTGGGGGGGTTAAATGGGGGGGAAATATGTGGGGGGGTAAATGGGTGGGGTGGTAGGGGTTAAGGGGTGTGGGGGGTAAATGGGTGGGGGTTTGAAGGGGTGGGGGGGTAAATGGGTGGTGGGTGAAGGGGTGGAGGGGGTAAATGGGTGGGGGGAAGGGATGTGGGGGGGGTAAATGAGTGGGGGGAAGAGGTGTGGGGGGTAAATTTTGGGGGGAAGGTGTGGGGGGTAAATGGGTGGGGGGAAGGGGTGTGGGGGGTAAATGGGTGGGGGGGAAGGGGGTTGGTGGGGGGTAAAGGGGGTGTGGGGGAAGGGGGGTAAATGGGTGGGGGGAAGGGGTGTGGGGGGTAAATGGGTGGGGGGAAGGGGTGTGGGGGTAAAGGGGGGTGTGGGGGAAGGGGGGGGTAAATGGGTGGGGGGAAGGGGTGTGGGGGGTAAATGGGTGGGGGAAGGGGTGTGGGGGTAAAGGGGGGTGTGGGGGAAGGGGGGTAAATGAGTGGGGGGAAGGGGGTGGGGGGTAAATGAGTGGGGGAAAGGAGTGGGGGAAAGGGGTGGGGGGTGAAGGGGTGGGGGGTGAAGGGGTGTGGGGGGTAAATGGGTGGGGGGAAGGGGGTGGGGGGGAAGGGGGTGGGGGGGAAGGGGGTGTGGGAGGTAAATGGGTGGGGGGAAGGGGGTGGGGGGTGAAGGGGTGTGGGGGGTAAATGGGTGGGGGGAAGGGGGTGGGGGTAAATGGGTGGGGGGAAGGGGGTGGGGGTAATGAGTGGGGGGAAGGGGGTGGGGGGTAAATGAGGGGGGAAGGGGGTGGGGGGGTAAATGAGTGGGGGAAAGGGGTGTGGGGGGTAAATGAGTGGGGGGAAGCGGTGGTGGGGGGTAAATGGGTGGGGGGGGTGAAGGGGTGGGGGGGAAGGGGGGTGGGGGGTGAAGGGGTGTGGGGGGTAAATGGGTGGGGGGAAGGGGGTGGGGGGGTAAATGAGTGGGGGGAAGGGGGGTGGGGGGTAAATGAGTGGGGGAAAGGGGTGTGGGGGGGTAAATGAGTGGGGGAAAGGGGTGTGGGGGTAAATGGGTGGGGGGTGAAGGGGTGTGGGGGGAAGGGGGTGGGGGGTGAAGGGGTGTGGGGGGTAAATGGGTGGGGGGAAGGGGGTGGGGGGTAAATGGGTGTGGGGAAGGGGTGAAGGGGGTGGGGGTGAAGGGGTGTGGGGGGGTAAATGGGTGGGGGGAAGGGGGGAAGCGGTGTGGGGGGTAAATGTGTGGGGGGGTAAATGGGTGGGGGGAAGGGTTGGGGGTAAATGGGTGGGGGGAAGGGTTGGGGTAAATGGGTGGGGGGAAGGGTTGGGGTAAATGGGTGGGGGGTGAAGGGGGTGTGGGGGCTAAATGGGTGGGGGGTGAAGGTGTGGGGGGTAAATGGGTGGGGGGGTGAAGGGGTGTGGGGGCTAAATGGGTGGGGGGTGAAGGTGTGGGGGGTAAATGGATGGAGGGAAGGGGTAAATGGGTGGGGAGGGAAGGGGGGCAAGCGGAGGGGGGGAAGGGGGTGGAGGGTAAATGGGTGGGTGGGTGGGGGAAGGAGGGTAAATGGGTGGGGGAGGGGAGGAGCTAAATGGGTGGAGGGGGAGAGGAGAGGGGTAAATGGGAGGAGTGTAAGTGGTGGGGGAAATGGGAGGGGTGTACGTGGGTGGGGTGATGGTAAAGGCGGGTAAATGGTTGGGGATCGCCCCTCCGATGTCCCCTCCATTTCCCC
>JANJGN010002536.1:0-67810 GCA_026770705.1 Isurus oxyrinchus
GTATGGAAACAGGCAAAATGAGGGAGAGGAGCGAGAAGGGCAAAATGAGGGAGAAGAGGGAAAGAGGAAAAATGAGGGAGAGGAAGGATAGTGGCAAAATGAGGGAGAGGCGGAAAAGAGGTGAAACGAGTGAGGGGGAAAGGGGCAAAACGAGGGATTGGACGGAAAGTGACCAAATGAGGGAGAGGAGGGAAGGGGCAAAATGAGGGAGAGGAGGGAAGGGACAAAATGAGGGAGAGGAGGGAAGGGGCAAAATGAGGGAGAGGAGGGAAGGGACAAAATGAGGGAGAGGAGGGAAGGGACAAAATAAGGGAGAGGAGGGAAAGGGTCAAAATGAGTGAGATGAGGTATATGTGCCCAATGAGGGAGATGAGGCAAAAGGGCAAAATGAGGGAGAGCAGCGAAAGGGGCAAAATGAGGGAGAGGAGGGAAAGGGGCAAAATGAGGTAGAGGATGGAAGGGGGCAAAATGAGGGAGTGGAGGGAAAGGGGCAAAATGAGGGAGTGGAAGGAAGGGTCAAAATGAGGAAGCGGAAGGAAGGGTCAAAATGAGGGAGAGGAGTGAAGGGGAGATCTGAGGGAGAGGCTTGAAAGGGGCAAAATGAGGAAGAGAATGGAAAAGGGCAAAATGAGGTAGAGTATGGAAACAGGCAAAATGAGAGAGGAGCGAGAAGGGCAAAATGAGGGAGAGGGAAAGAGTAAAAATGAGGGAGAGGAAGGATAGTGGCAAAATGAGGGAGAGGCGGAAAAGAGGTGAAACGAGTGAGGGGGGAAGGGGGCAAAACGAGGGATTGGACGGAAAGTGACCAAATGAGGGAGAGGAGGGAAGGGGCAGAATGAGGGAGGGGAGGGAAACTGGCAAAATGAGTGAGGAGGTATATGGGACAAATGAGGGAGAGGAGGGAAAGGGGCAGATTGAGGGAGAGGAGGGGAAGGTGCAAATTGAGGGAGAGGAAGGAAAGGGGAGAATTGAGGGAGCGGAGGGAAGGGGACAAATGAGGGAGGGGAGGGAAGGGGACAAATGAGGGAGGGGAGGGAAGGGGACAAATGAGGGAGGGAAGGGGAGAAATGAGGAAGAAGAGGGAAAGGCCAAAACAAGGGAGAGGGGGTAAGGGGCAAAACGAGGGAGTTGAGGGAAAGTGGCCAAATGAAGGAGAGGAGGGAAGGGGCAGAATGAGGGAGAGGAGGGAAGGGGCAGAATGAGGGAGAGGAGGGAAGGGGCAGAATGAGGGAGAGGAGGGAAGGGGCAGAATGAGGGAGAGCAGGGAAGGGGCAGAATGAGGGAGAGGAGGAGAAGGGGCAGAATGAGGGAGAGGAGGGAAGGGGCAAAATGAGGGAGAGGAGGAGAAGGGGCAGAATGAGGTAGAGGAGGAGAAGGAGAAAATGAGTGAGAGGAGGGAAAGGGGCAAAATGAGTGAGAGGAGGGAAAGGAGCAAAATGAGGGAGAGGAGGGAAGGGTGATCTGAGGGAGAGGAGTGAAGGGATATGAGGGAGAGGCTTGAAAGGGTCAAAATGAGGTAGAGAATGGAAACAGGCAAAATGAGGGAGAGGAGCGAGAGGGGCAAAATGAGGGAGAGGAAGGAAAGAGGAAAAATGAGGGAGAGGAGGGATGGGGCAAAATGAGGGAGGGGAGGGAAAGAGCTGAAACGAGCGATGGGCGGAAGGGGCAAAATGAGGGATTGTATGGAAAGTGACCAAATGAGGGAGGTGTTCTAAAAGGGCCAAATGAGGGAGATGAGGGAATGGTGCCAATTGAGGGAGAGGAGGGAAAGGGGAGAAATGAGGGAGAGGAGGGAAGAGGAGAAATGGAGAGTAGGGGAGGAATGAGGGAAAGTAGCGAGGGAGGGGAGAAATGAAAGGGGGAGAAATGAGGGAGGGGAGGGAGGGGGAGAAATGAGAGAGGGGAGGGAAGGGGAGAAATGAGGGAGGGGAGAAATAAGGAAAAAGGCAAAACAAGGGAGAGGGGTGTAAGGTGCAAAATGAGTGAGAGGAAGATGGGGGAGGGGTGGGAATGGCGTAAATTGAGGAAGAGGGAAATGTGCAAGATGAGGGAGAGAATGGAAAGGGGCAAAATAAAGGAGAGGAGGGACGGGGAGAAATGAGGGAGAGGAAGGAAAGGCGCAGAATTAGGGGGAGGAGGGAAAGGGACAAAATGGGAGAGGAGGGAACGGGGCAAATTGAGGGAAAGGAGAGAAGGAGGCAAAATCAGGAAGAGGAGGGAAGGGCAAAATGAGGGAGAGAAGGGAAATTGGCAAAATGAGGGAGGAGGGATAGGGGCAAAATGGGAGAGGAGGGAACGGGGCAAATTGAGGGAAAGGAGAGAAGGAGGCAAAATCAGGAAGAGGAGGGAAGGGCAAAATGAGGGAGAGAAGGGAAATTGGCAAAATGAGGGAGGAGGGATAGGGGCAAAATGAGGGAGAGGAGTGAAAGACAAAATGAGGGAGAGGATGGGAAGGGGCATAATGAGAGAGGAGGGAAGGGGCATAATGAGAGAGAGGAGGGTAATGAGAGAGAGGAGGGAAGGGGCATAATGAGAGGAGGGAAGGGGCATAATGAGAGAGAGGAGGGTAATGAGAGAGAGGAGGGAAGGGGCATAATGAGAGAGAGGAGGGAAGGGACATAATGAGAGAGGAGGGAAGGGGCATAATGAGAGAGAGGAGGGAAGGGGCATAATGAGAGAGAGGAGGGAAGGGGCATAATGAGAGAGAGGAGGGAAGGGACATAATGAGAGAGAGGAGGGAAGGGACATAATGAGGGAGAGGAAGGAAGGGGCATAATGAGAGAGAGGAGGGAAGGGGCATAATGAGTGAGGAGGTATATGTGCCAATTGAGGGAGAGGAGAGAAAGAGTCAAAATAATGGCAGAGGAAGGATAGAGGCAAAATGCGGGTGGGGAGAGAAAGAGGCAAAACGAGGGAGGGGGGAAGAGGCAAAATGAGAGATTGGAGGGAAAGGAGGCAAATGAGAGAGAGGATGGAAAATGGCCAAATGAGGGAGAGGAGGGAAAGGGGCAGAATGAGGGAGAGGTGGGAAAGGGGCAGAATGAGGGAGAGGAGGGAAAAGGGAAATTGGCAAAATGAGGGAAAGGAGGGAAGGGGCAAAATGAGGGAGAAGGGGGGAAAGGGTCAAAATGAGTGAGAGGAGGGAAAGGGTCAAAATGAGTGAGAGGAGGGAAAGGGTCAAAATGAGGGGGAAGAGGGAAAGAGGCAAAATGAGAGAGGAGGGAAGGGACAAAATGAGGGAGAGGAGGGAAAGGGTCAAAATGAGTGAGATGAGGTATATGTGCCCAATGAGGGAGATTAGGCAAAAGGGCAAAATGAGGGAGGAGGGAAAGGGGCAAAATGAAGGAGAGGAGGGAAAGGAACAACATGAGTGAGAGGAGGGAAAGGGTCAAAATGAGGGGGAAGAGGGAAAGGGGTGAAATGAGGGGGAAGAGGGAAAGAGGCAAAATGAGGGGGAAGAGGGAAAGGGTCAAAATGAGGGGGAAGAGGGAAAGGGGTGAAATGAGGGGGAAGAGGGAAAGAGGCAAAATGAGGGAGGGGATTGAAGTGGGCAAATTGAGGGAGAGGTGGGAAACGTGCTAAATGAGAGGGGGAGGGAATGGGACAAAATGAGGGAGAGGAGGGAAAGGAGCAAAATGAGGGAGAGGAGGGAAAGGAGCAAAATGAGGGAGAGGAGGGTAGGGGGGATCTGAGGGAGAGGCTTGAAAGGGGCAAAATGAGGAAGAGAAGGGAAAAGGGCAAAATGAGGGAGGGGAGGGAAAGGGGCAAAATGAGTGAGGAGGTATATGGGACAAATGAGAGAAGGGGGCAGAATGAGGGAGCGGAGGGGAAGGTGCAAATTGAGGGAGAGGAAGGAAAGGGGAGAATTGAGGAAGCGGAGGGAAGGGGAGAAATGAGGGAGGGGAGGGAAGGGGAGAAATGAGGGAGGGGAGGGGGAGAAATGAGGAAGAAGAGGGAAAGGTCAAAACAAGGGAGAGGGGGGTAAGGGGCAAAACGAAGGAGTTGAGGGAAGGGGCAAAATGAGTGAAAGGAGGGAAAGGGGCAAAATGAGTGAGGAGGGAAAGGAGCAAAACGAGGGAGAGGAGGGGAAGGGTGAAAATGAGGGAGAGGAAGGAAAGAGGAAAAATGAGGGAGAGGAGGGATGGGGCAAAATGAGGGAGAGGAGGGAACGAGGTGAAACGAGCGAGGGCCGGAAGGGGCAAAATGAGGGATTGTATGGAAAGTGACCAAATGAGGGAGGTGTTCTAAAAGGGCCAAATGAGGGAGAGGAGGGAAAGGGGCAAAATGAGGGAGAGGAGGGAAAGGGGCAAAATGAGGGAGAGGAGGGAAAGGGGCAAAATGAGGGAGAGGAGGAAAGGGGCAGAATGAGGGAGAGGAGGAAGGGCAAAATGAGGGAGAGGTGGGAAAGGGGCAGAATGAGGGAGAGGAGGAAAGGGGCAGAATGAGAGAGGAGGGAAGGGGCATAATGAGAGAGAGGAGGGAAGGGACATAGAGAGAGGAGGGAAGGGACATAATGAGAGAGGAGGGAAGGGGCATAATGAGGGAGAGGAAGGAAGGGGCATAATGAGTGAGGAGGTATATGTGCCAATTGAGGGAGAGGAGAGAAAGAGTCAAAATAATGGCAGAGGAAGGATAGAGGCAAAATGCGGGTGGGGAGAGAAAGAGGCAAAACGAGGGAGGGGGGAAGAGGCAAAATGAGAGATTGGAGGGAAAGGAGGCAAATGAGAGAGAGGATGGAAAATGGCCAAATGAGGGAGAGGAGGGAAAGGGGCAGAATGAGGGAGAGGTGGGAAAGGGGCAGAATGAGGGAGAGGAGGGAAAAGGGAAATTGGCAAAATGAGGGAAAGGAGGGAAGGGGCAAAATGAGGGAGAAGGGGGAAGGGTCAAAATGAGTGAGAGGAGGGAAAGGGTCAAAATGAATGAGAGGAGGGAAAGGGTCAAAATGAGGGGGAAGAGGGAAAGAGGCAAAATGAGAGAGGAGGGAAGGGACAAAATGAGGAAGAGGAGGGAAAGGGTCAAAATGAGTGAGATGAGGTATATGTGGCCAATGAGGGAGATTAGGCAAAAGGGCAAAATGAGGGAGGAGGGAAAGGGGCAAAATGAGGGAGGAGGGAAAGGGGCAAAATGGGGGAGAGGAGGGAAAGGGTCAAAATGAGTGAGATGAGGTATATGTGCCCAATGAGGGAGATTAGGCAAAAGGGCAAAATGAGGGAGGAGGGAAAGGGGCAAAATGAAGGAGAGGAGGGAAAGGAACAACATGAGTGAGAGGAGGGAAAGGGTCAAAATGAGGGGGAAGAGGGAAAGGGGTGAAATGAGGGGGAAGAGGGAAAGAGGCAAAATGAGGGGGAAGAGGGAAAGGGTCAAAATGAGGGGGAAGAGGGAAAGGGGTGAAATGAGGGGGAAGAGGGAAAGAGGCAAAATGAGGGAGGGGATTGAAGTGGGCAAATTGAGGGAGAGGTGGGAAACGTGCTAAATGAGAGGGGGAGGGAATGGGACAAAATGAGGGAGAGGAGGGAAAGGAGCAAAATGAGGGAGAGGAGGGAAAGGAGCAAAATGAGGGAGAGGAGGGTAGGGGGGATCTGAGGGAGAGGCTTGAAAGGGGCAAAATGAGGAAGAGAAGGGAAAAGGGCAAAATGAGGGAGGGGAGGGAAAGGGGCAAAATGAGTGAGGAGGTATATGGGACAAATGAGAGAAGGGGGCAGAATGAGGGAGCGGAGGGGAAGGTGCAAATTGAGGGAGAGGAAGGAAAGGGGAGAATTGAGGAAGCGGAGGGAAGGGGAGAAATGAGGGAGGGGAGGGAAGGGGAGAAATGAGGGAGGGGAGGGGGAGAAATGAGGAAGAAGAGGGAAAGGTCAAAACAAGGGAGAGGGGGGTAAGGGGCAAAACGAAGGAGTTGAGGGAAGGGGCAAAATGAGTGAAAGGAGGGAAAGGGGCAAAATGAGTGAGGAGGGAAAGGAGCAAAACGAGGGAGAGGAGGGGAAGGGTGAAAATGAGGGAGAGGAAGGAAAGAGGAAAAATGAGGGAGAGGAGGGATGGGGCAAAATGAGGGAGAGGAGGGAACGAGGTGAAACGAGCGAGGGCCGGAAGGGGCAAAATGAGGGATTGTATGGAAAGTGACCAAATGAGGGAGGTGTTCTAAAAGGGCCAAATGAGGGAGAGGAGGGAAAGGGGCAAAATGAGGGAGAGGAGGGAAAGGGGCAAAATGAGGGAGAGGAGGGAAAGGGGCAAAATGAGGGAGAGGAGGAAAGGGGCAGAATGAGGGAGAGGAGGAAGGGCAAAATGAGGGAGAGGTGGGAAAGGGGCAGAATGAGGGAGAGGAGGAAAGGGGCAGAATGAGAGAGGAGGGAAGGGGCATAATGAGAGAGAGGAGGGAAGGGACATAGAGAGAGGAGGGAAGGGACATAATGAGAGAGGAGGGAAGGGGCATAATGAGGGAGAGGAAGGAAGGGGCATAATGAGTGAGGAGGTATATGTGCCAATTGAGGGAGAGGAGAGAAAGAGTCAAAATAATGGCAGAGGAAGGATAGAGGCAAAATGCGGGTGGGGAGAGAAAGAGGCAAAACGAGGGAGGGGGGAAGAGGCAAAATGAGAGATTGGAGGGAAAGGAGGCAAATGAGAGAGAGGATGGAAAATGGCCAAATGAGGGAGAGGAGGGAAAGGGGCAGAATGAGGGAGAGGTGGGAAAGGGGCAGAATGAGGGAGAGGAGGGAAAAGGGAAATTGGCAAAATGAGGGAAAGGAGGGAAGGGGCAAAATGAGGGAGAAGGGGGAAGGGTCAAAATGAGTGAGAGGAGGGAAAGGGTCAAAATGAATGAGAGGAGGGAAAGGGTCAAAATGAGGGGGAAGAGGGAAAGAGGCAAAATGAGAGAGGAGGGAAGGGACAAAATGAGGAAGAGGAGGGAAAGGGTCAAAATGAGTGAGATGAGGTATATGTGGCCAATGAGGGAGATTAGGCAAAAGGGCAAAATGAGGGAGGAGGGAAAGGGGCAAAATGAGGGAGGAGGGAAAGGGGCAAAATGGGGGAGAGGAGGGAAAGGGTCAAAATGAGTGAGATGAGGTATATGTGCCCAATGAGGGAGATTAGGCAAAAGGGCAAAATGAGGGAGGAGGGAAAGGGGCAAAATGAAGGAGAGGAGGGAAAGGAACAACATGAGTGAGAGGAGGGAAAGGGTCAAAATGAGGGGGAAGAGGGAAAGGGGTGAAATGAGGGGGAAGAGGGAAAGAGGCAAAATGAGGGGGAAGAGGGAAAGGGTCAAAATGAGGGGGAAGAGGGAAAGGGGTGAAATGAGGGGGAAGAGGGAAAGAGGCAAAATGAGGGAGGGGATTGAAGTGGGCAAATTGAGGGAGAGGTGGGAAACGTGCTAAATGAGAGGGGGAGGGAATGGGACAAAATGAGGGAGAGGAGGGAAAGGAGCAAAATGAGGGAGAGGAGGGAAAGGAGCAAAATGAGGGAGAGGAGGGTAGGGGGGATCTGAGGGAGAGGCTTGAAAGGGGCAAAATGAGGAAGAGAAGGGAAAAGGGCAAAATGAGGGAGGGGAGGGAAAGGGGCAAAATGAGTGAGGAGGTATATGGGACAAATGAGAGAAGGGGGCAGAATGAGGGAGCGGAGGGGAAGGTGCAAATTGAGGGAGAGGAAGGAAAGGGGAGAATTGAGGAAGCGGAGGGAAGGGGAGAAATGAGGGAGGGGAGGGAAGGGGAGAAATGAGGGAGGGGAGGGGGAGAAATGAGGAAGAAGAGGGAAAGGTCAAAACAAGGGAGAGGGGGGTAAGGGGCAAAACGAGGGAGTTGAGGGAAGGGGCAAAATGAGTGAAAGGAGGGAAAGGGGCAAAATGAGTGAGGAGGGAAAGGAGCAAAACGAGGGAGAGGAGGGGAAGGGTGAAAATGAGGGAGAGGAAGGAAAGAGGAAAAATGAGGGAGAGGAGGGATGGGGCAAAATGAGGGAGAGGAGGGAACGAGGTGAAACGAGTGAGGGCCGGAAGGGGCAAAATGAGGGATTGTATGGAAAGTGACCAAATGAGGGAGGTGTTCTAAAAGGGCCAAATGAGGGAGAGGAGGGAAAGGGGCAAAATGAGGGAGAGGAGGGAAAGGGGCAAAATGAGGGAGAGGAGGGAAAGGGGCAAAATGAGGGAGAGGAGGAAAGGGGCAGAATGAGGGAGAGGAGGAAGGGCAAAATGAGGGAGAGGTGGGAAAGGGGCAGAATGAGGGAGAGGAGGAAAGGGGTAGAATGAGGGAGAGGAGGGTAGGGACAAAATGAGGGGGAGGAGGGAAGGGAGAAATGAGGGGGAAGAGGGAAAGAGGCAAAATGAGGGAGGGGAAAGAAGTGGGCAAATTGAGGGAGAGGAGGGAAACGTGCTAAATGAGAGGGAGGAGGGAATGGGGCAAAATGAGGGAGAGGAAGGAAGGGTCAAAATGTGGGAACGGAAGGAAGGGTCAAAATGAGAGACAAGAGGGAAGGGGAGATCTGAGGGAGAGGCTTGAAAGGGGCAAAATAAGGAAGAGAAGGGAAAAGGGCAAAATGAGGTAGAGGATGGAAACAGGCAAAATGAGGGAGAGGAGCGAGAAGGGCAAAATGAGGGAGAGGAGGGAAAGAGGAAAAATGAGGGAGAGGAAGGATGGGGCAAAATGTGGGAGAGGCGGGAAAGAGGTGAAACGAGTGAGGGGGGAAAGGGGCAAAACAAGGGATTGGACGGAAATTGAC
Organism: Isurus oxyrinchus; assembly: GCA_026770705.1. Taxonomy (NCBI): domain Eukaryota; kingdom Metazoa; phylum Chordata; class Chondrichthyes; order Lamniformes; family Lamnidae; genus Isurus; species Isurus oxyrinchus. Next base: position 8,698 of record JANJGN010002536.1, read on the forward strand.
CAAATGAGGGAGGGATTGGAAAAGGGCCAAATGAGGGAGAGGAGGGATGGGGCAGAATGAGGGAGGGGAGGGAAAGGGGAAAAATGAGTGAGGAGGTATATGGGACAAATGAGGGAGAGGAGGGAAAGGGGCAGAATGAGGGAGGGAAAGGGGCAAAATGAGTGAGGAGGTATATGGGACATGAGGGAGAGGAGGGAAAGGGGCAGAATGAGGGAGAGGAGGGGAAGGAGCAAATTGAGGGATAGGAAGGAAAGGGGAGAATTGAGGGAGCGGAGGGAAGGGGAGAAATGAGGGAAGGGGAGAAAATAAGGGAGGGAAGGGGGAGAAATGAGGAAGAAGAGGGAAAGGCCAAAACAAGGGAGAGGGGGGTAAGGGTCAAAATGAGGGAGTTGAGGGAAAGTGGCCAAACGAAGGAGAGGAGGGAAGGGGCAGAATGAGGGAGAGGAGGGAAGGGGCAGAATGAGGTGGAGGAGGTAAGGGGCAGAATGAGGTGGAGGAGGGAAGGGGCAGAATGAGGTGGAGGAGGGAAGGGGCAGAATGAGGGAGAGGAGGGAAGGGGCAAAATGAGGGAGAGGAGGAGATGGGGCAAAATGAGGGAGAAAAGGGGAAGGGTGAAAATGAGGGAGAGGAGGGCAGGGGAGATCTGAGGGAGAAGAGGGAAGGGGGGATCTGAGGGAGAGGCTTGAAAGGGTCAAAATGAGGTAGAGGATGGAAACTGACAAAATGAGGGAGAGGAAGGAAAGAGGAAAAATGAGGGAGAGGAGGGATGGGGCAAAATGAGGGAGAGGAAGGAAAGGGGAGAAATGAGGGCGAGGAGGGAAGGGGAGAAATGAGGGAGTGGAGGGAAGGGGAGAAATGAGGGAGGGGAGGGAAGGTGGAGAAATGAGAGGGGAGGGAAGGGGAGAAATGAGGGCGGGAAGGGGAGAAATGAGGGAGGGAAGGGGAGAAATGAGGGAGGGGAGGAATGAGGAAAAAGAGGGAAAGGGGGAAAATGAGGGAGAGGGGTGTAAGGGGCAAAATGAGTGAGCGGAGTGAGAGCGGCAAGATGGGTGAGGGGTGGGAATGGTGTAAATTGAGGAAGAGGGAAATGTGCAAGATGAGAGAGAGAATGGAAAGGGGCAAAATAAAGGAGAGGAGGGACGGGGAGAAATGAGGGAGCGGAAGGAAAGGGGGAGGGAACGGGACAAAATGATGGAGGGGAGGGAAAGGAGCAAAACGAGGGAGAGGAGGGAAAGGGGCAAAATGAGGGAGGGGAAAGAAGTGGGCAAATTGAGGGAGAGGAGGGAAAGAGGCACAAAGAGGGAGAGGAGGGAAAGGTGCCAATTGAGGGAGAGGAAGGAAAGCGGAGAAATGAGGGAGAGGAGGGAAAGGAGCAAAATGAGGGAGAGGAGGGAAGGGTCAAAATGAGTGAGACGAGGGATATGTGCCAAATGAGGGAGATGAGGCAAAAGGGCAAAATGAGGGGGAGGAGGGAAAGGATCAAAATGAGGGGGAGGAGGGAAAGGGTCAAAATGAGGGGGAGGAGGGAAAGGGTGAAAATGAGGGGGAGGAGGGAAAGGGTGAAAATGAGGGGGAGGAGGGAAAGGGTGAAAATGAGGGGGAGGAGGGAAAGGGTGAAAATGAGGGGGAGGAGGGAAAGGGTGAAAATGAGGGGGAGGAGGGAAAGGGTGAAAATGAGGGGGAGGAGGGAAAGGGTCAGAATGAGGGGTGGGAGGGAAAGAGGCAAAATGAGGGAAAGAAGTGGGCAAATTGAGGGAGAGGAGGGAAACATGCTAAATGAGAGGGAGGAGGGAAAGGGGCAAAATGAGGGAGGTGTTCTAAAAGGGCCAAATGAGTGAGAGGTGGGAAAGGGAAAATTGGCAAAATGAGAGAGGAGGGAAAGGGTCAAAATGAGGGAGAAGATGGGAAGGGGCAAAACGGGGGAGAGAAGGAGAAGTGTCAAAATGGGGGAGAGGCTTGAAAGGGGCAAAATGGAGGGGGAAGGGGCAAAATGAGGAAGAGAAGGGAAAGGGGCAAAATGAGGTAGAGTATGGAAACAGGCAAAATGAGGTAGAGGAGCGAGAAGGGCAAGTTGAGGGAGGGGAGGGAAAGGGGTAAAACGAGTGAGGGGGAAACGGGCAAAATGAGGGATTGGAGGGAAGTGACCAAATGAGGGTGGGGATAGAAAAGGGCCAAGTGAGGGAGGGGAGGGAAAGGGGCAAAATGAGTGAGAGGAGGTATCTGGGACAAATGAGGGAGATGAGGCAAATGGTATAAATCAGAGAATGAAATTAGGTAACGGTGTAAATCAGAGAATGCAGAAATTAGGAAATGGTGTAAATCAGAGAATGAGGAAATTAGGAAATGGTGTAAATCAGAGATTGCAGAAATTAGGAAATGGTGTAAATCAGGGAATGCAGAAATTAGGTAACGGTAAATCAGAGAATGCAGAAATTAGGAAATGGTGTAAATCAGAGAATGAGGAAATTAGGAAATGGTGTAAATCAGAGAATGAGGAAATTAGGAAATGGTGTAAATCAGGGAATGCAGAAATTAGGAAACAGGGTAAATCAGAGAATGCCGAAATTAGGAAATGGTGTAAATCAGAGAATGAGGAAATTAGGAAATGGTGTAAATCAGAGAATGAGGAAATTAGGAAATGGTGTAAATCAGAGAATGAGGAAATTAGGAAATGGTGTAAATCAGAGAATGAGGAAATTAGGAAATGGTGTAAATCAGAGAATGAGGAAATTAGGAAATGGTGTAAATCATAGAATGCAGAAATTAGGAAACAGGGTAAATCAGAGAATGAGGAAATTAGGAAATGGTGTAAATCAGAGAATGAGGAAATTAGGAAATGGTGTAAATCAGAGAATGAGGAAATTAGGAAATGGTGTAAATCAGAGAATGCAGAAATTAGGAAACAGGGTAAATCAGAGAATGCCGAAATTAGGAAATGGTGTAAATCAGAGAATGAGGAAATTAGGAAATGGTGTAAATCAGAGAATGAGGAAATTAGGAAATGGTGTAAATCAGAGAATGCAGAAATTAGGAAATGGTGTAAATCAGAGAATGCAGAAATTAGGAAATGGTGTAAATCAGAGAATGCAGAAATTAGGTAACGGTAAATCAGAGAATGAGGAAATTAGGAAATGGTGTAAATCAGAGATTGCAGAAATTAGGAAATGGTGTAAATCAGAGAATGAAGAAATTAGGTAACAGTAAATCAGAGAATGCAGAAATTAGGAAATGGTGTAAATCAGAGAATGAGGAAATTAGGAAATGGTGTAAATCAGAGAATGCAGAAATTAGGAAATGGTGTAAATCAGAGAATGAGGAAATTAGGAAATGGTGTAAATCAGAGAATGAGGAAATTAGGAAATGGTATAAATCAGAGAATGTAGAAATTAGGAAATGGTGTAAAACAGAGAATGAGGAAATTAGGAAATGGTGTAAATCAGAGAATGCAGAAATTAGGAAACAGGGTAAATCAGAGAATGCCAAAATTAGGAAATGGTGTAAATCAGAGAATGAGGAAATTAGGAAATGGTGTAAATCAGAGAATGCAGAAATTAGGAAACAGGGTAAATCAGAGAATGCCGAAATTAGGAAATGGTGTAAATCAGAGAATGAGGAAATTAGGAAATGGTGTAAATCAGAGAATGCAGAAATTAGGAAACAGGGTAAATCAGAGAATGAGGAAATTAGGAAATGGTGTAAATCAGAGAATGAGGAAATTAGGAAATGGTGTAAATCAGAGAATGCCGAAATTAGGAAATGGTGTAAATCAGAGAATGCCGAAATTAGGAAACGGTAAATCAGAGAATGCAGAAATTAGGAAATGGTGTAAATCAGAGAATGCCGAAATTAGGAAATGGTGTAAATCAGAGAATGTAGAAATTAGGAAACGGTGTAAATCAGAGAATGCCGAAATTAGGAAACGGTGTAAATCAGAGAATGAGGAAATTAGGAAATGGTGTAAATCAGAGAATGTAGAAATTAGGAAATGGTGTAAATCAGAGAATGAGGAAATTAGGAAATGGTGTAAATCAGAGAATGAGGAAATTAGGAAATGGTGTAAATCAGAGAATGCCGAAATTAGGAAACGGTGTAAATCAGAGAATGAGGAAATTAGGAAATGGTGTAAATCAGAGAATGCAGAAATTAGGAAATGGTGTAAATCAGAGAATGCCGAAATTAGGAAATGGTGTAAATCAGAGAATGAGGAAATTAGGAAATGGTTTAAATCAGAGAATGCAGAAATTATGAAATGGTGTAAATCAGAGAATGAGGAAATTAGGAAATGGTGTAAATCAGAGAATGAGGAAATTAGGAAATGGTGTAAATCAGAGAATGAGGAAATTAGGAAATGGTGTAAATCAGAGAATGCAGAAATTAGGAAATGGTGTAAATCAGAGAATGCCGAAATTAGGAAATGGTGTAAATCAGAGAATGAGGAAATTAGGAAATGGTGTAAATCAGAGAATGCAGAAATTAGGAAATGGTGTAAATCAGAGAATGAGGAAATTAGGAAATGGTGTAAATCAGAGAATGCAGAAATTAGGAAATGGTGTAAATCAGAGAATGAGGAAATTAGGAAATGGTGTAAATCAGAGAATGAGGAAATTACGGAAATGGTGTAAATCAGAGAATGAGGAAATTAGGAAATGGTGTAAATCAGAGAATGCTGAAATTAGGAAATGGTGTAAATCAGAGATTGCAGAAATTAGGAAATGGTGTAAATCAGAGAATGCAGAAATTAGGTAACGGTAAATCAGAGAATGCAGAAATTAGGAAATGGTGTAAATCAGAGAATGAGGAAATTAGGAAATGGTGTAAATCAGAGAATGAGGAAATTAGGAAATGGTGTAAATCAGAGAATGAGGAAATTAGGAAATGGTATAAATCAGAGAATGTAGAAATTAGGAAATGGTGTAAATCAGAGAATGAGGAAATTAGGAAATGGTGTAAATCAGAGAATGCAGAAATTAGGAAACAGGGTAAATCAGAGAATGCCGAAATTAGGAAATGGTGTAAATCAGAGAATGAGGAAATTAGGAAATGGTGTAAATCAGAGAATGCAGAAATTAGGAAACAGGGTAAATCAGAGAATGCCGAAATTAGGAAATGGTGTAAATCAGAGAATGAGGAAATTAGGAAATGGTGTAAATCAGAGAATGCAGAAATTAGGAAACAGGGTAAATCAGAGAATGAGGAAATTAGGAAATGGTGTAAATCAGAGAATGAGGAAATTAGGAAATGGTGTAAATCAGAGAATGCCGAAATTAGGAAATGGTGTAAATCAGAGAATGCAGAAATTAGGAAACGGTAAATCAGAGAATGCAGAAATTAGGAAATGGTGTAAATCAGAGAATGAGGAAATTAGGAAATGGTGTAAATCAGAGAATGTAGAAATTAGGAAATGGTGTAAATCAGAGAATGCCGAAATTAGGAAACGGTGTAAATCAGAGAATGAGGAAATTAGGAAATGGTGTAAATCAGAGAATGTAGAAATTAGGAAACGGTGTAAATCAGAGAATGAGGAAATTAGGAAATGGTGTAAATCAGAGAATGAGGAAATTAGGAAATGGTGTAAATCAGAGAATGCCGAAATTAGGAAATGGTGTAAATCAGAGAATGAGGAAATTAGGAAATGGTGTAAATCAGCGAATGCAGAAATTAGGAAATGGTGTAAATCAGAGAATGCCGAAATTAGGAAATGGTGTAAATCAGAGAATGCAGAAATTAGGAAATGGTTTAAATCAGAGAATGCAGAAATTATGAAATGGTGTAAATCAGAGAATGAGGAAATTAGGAAATGGTGTAAATCAGAGAATGAGGAAATTAGGAAATGGTGTAAATCAGAGAATGAGGAAATTAGGAAATGGTGTAAATCAGAGAATGCAGAAATTAGGAAATGGTGTAAATCAGAGAATGCCGAAATTAGGAAATGGTGTAAATCAGAGAATGAGGAAATTAGGAAATGGTGTAAATCAGAGAATGCAGAAATTAGGAAATGGTGTAAATCAGAGAATGAGGAAATTAGGAAATGGTGTAAATCAGAGAATGAGGAAATTAGGAAATGGTGTAAATCAGAGAATGAGGAAATTAGGAAATGGTGTAAATCAGAGAATGAGGAAATTAGGAAATGGTGTAAATCAGAGAATGCAGAAATTAGGAAATGGTGTAAATCAGAGAATGCCGAAATTAGGAAATGGTGTAAATCAGAGAATGAGGAAATTAGGAAATGGTGTAAATCAGAGAATGCAGAAATTAGGAAATGGTGTAAATCAGAGAATGAGGAAATTAGGAAATGGTGTAAATCAGAGAATGCCGAAATTAGGAAATGGTGTAAATCAGAGAATGCCAAAATTAGGAAACGGTAAATCAGAGAATGCCGAAATTAGGAAATGGTGTAAATCAGAGAATGAGGAAATTAGGAAACGGTGTAAATCAGAGAATGAGGAAATTAGGAAATGGTGTAAATCAGAGAATGTAGAAATTAGGAAACGGTGTAAATCAGAGAATGAGGAAATTAGGAAATGGTGTAAATCAGAGAATGAGGAAATTAGGAAATGGTGTAAATCAGAGAATGCCGAAATTAGGAAACGGTGTAAATCAGAGAATGAGGAAATTAGGAAATGGTGTAAATCAGAGAATGCAGAAATTAGGAAATGGTGTAAATCAGAGAATGCCGAAATTAGGAAATGGTGTAAATCAGAGAATGCAGAAATTAGGAAATGGTTTAAATCAGAGAATGCAGAAATTATGAAATGGTGTAAATCAGAGAATGAGGAAATTAGGAAATGGTGTAAATCAGAGAATGAGGAAATTAGGAAATGGTGTAAATCAGAGAATGAGGAAATTAGGAAATGGTGTAAATCAGAGAATGCAGAAATTAGGAAATGGTGTAAATCAGAGAATGCCGAAATTAGGAAATGGTGTAAATCAGAGAATGAGGAAATTAGGAAATGGTGTAAATCAGAGAATGCAGAAATTAGGAAATGGTGTAAATCAGAGAATGAGGAAATTAGGAAATGGTGTAAATCAGAGAATGCAGAAATTAGGAAATGGTGTAAATCAGAGAATGAGGAAATTAGGAAATGGTGTAAATCAGAGAATGAGGAAATTAGGAAACAGGGTAAATCAGAGAATGAGGAAATTAGGAAATGGTGTAAATCAGAGAATGAGGAAATTAGGAAATGGTGTAAATCAGAGAATGCCGAAATTAGGAAATGGTGTAAATCAGAGAATGCAGAAATTAGGAAATGGTGTAAATCAGAGAATGCCGAAATTAGGAAATGGTGTAAATCAGAGAATGTAGAAATTAGGAAATGGTGTAAATCAGAGAATGCCGAAATTAGGAAACGGTGTAAATCAGAGAATGAGGAAATTAAGAAATGGTGTAAATCAGAGAATGTAGAAATTAGGAAACGGTGTAAATCAGAGAATGAGGAAATTAGGAAATGGTGTAAATCAGAGAATGAGGAAATTAGGAAATGGTGTAAATCAGAGAATGCCGAAATTAGGAAACGGTGTAAATCAGAGAATGAGGAAATTAGGAAATGGTGTAAATCAGCGAATGCAGAAATTAGGAAATGGTGTAAATCAGAGAATGCCGAAATTAGGAAATGGTGTAAATCAGAGAATGCAGAAATTAGGAAATGGTTTAAATCAGAGAATGCAGAAATTATGAAATGGTGTAAATCAGAGAATGAGGAAATTAGGAAATGGTGTAAATCAGAGAATGAGGAAATTAAGAAATGGTGTAAATCAGAGAATGAGGAAATTAGGAAATGGTGTAAATCAGAGAATGCAGAAATTAGGAAACAGGGTAAATCAGAGAATGCCGAAATTAGGAAATGGTGTAAATCAGAGAATGAGGAAATTAGGAAATGGTGTAAATCAGAGAATGAGGAAATTAGGAAATGGTGTAAATCAGAGAATGCAGAAATTAGGAAATGGTGTAAATCAGAGAATGCAGAAGTTAGGAAATGGTGTAAATCAGAGAATGAGGAAATTAGGAAATGGTGTAAATCAGAGAATGCAGAAATTAGGAAATGGTGTAAATCAGAGAATGCAGAAATTAGGAAATGGTGTAAATCAGAGAATGAGGAAATTAGGAAATGGTGTAAATCAGAGAATGAGGAAATTAGGAAATGGTGTAAATCAGAGAATGCTGAAATTAGGAAATGGTGTAAATCAGAGAATGAGGAAATTAGATAATGGTGTAAATCAGAGAATGGGGAAATTCGGGGCAGGGTTTTGCACTTGGCGGGGGTGCTCGCCGGGGTCGGGTGGAGGCGGTCGCGAGGGCGCCATTTACACCATTTCATAATTTCTGCATTCTCTGATTTACCGTTTCCTAATTTCTGATTTACACAGCCGGCGCCTCTCCCCATGGCGGTGCCAGGTAGTGAAGAGGCGCAGCGGGCGACCGCGATGCCCCCCCTCCCCCCACCCCAACACCCTCCGTGGCCTATATTGTCAGAGGTTCCGCCGGGCCCTCGCTTTCAGCCTCCCGCCGAGGCGCCATTTGCGGGGGGGGGGGGGGTGGTGGGTCACCGGCCACGTCCTCCGCAGGTGTCCCCGAGGGAGTCATCCCCCCCCCCTCCCCGAAGCCTCTGTAGACCCTGAGAAGACGTCAGGGGGCCATGTGAGCGACTGAGGATGTTGGGAGTCAATGGGCAGAATTGTCCAGTCGGCGATTTGGTGGGGGCGGTGGGGGGGGGGGGGGGGTTGGGGTGGGGTCCGCTGGCCCCGGGGAAAAACGACACGGGGATGGGGTTGGGGAGGAATCCCCCGACATCAACCCGCCCCGTTCAAACATTCGGGAAGGCGGGCGGACTGCCAGACCAGCCGTGGGCCCCGCCAACCTGCCAGTGGCCAATGGGGGCCGCCGACGGGACCGTTCAGACAACGGGAGACCCTGCCCGTCCAACCTTAAGGCTGGGCGGGCAGACCGGGACCCCCCCCCACCCCCCCGGGCGGGCTCCTGATAACACCCGAAACCTCCGTCCAGCCGGCGGGACGGAGGTTTCACGCCCGTTATTTTTCTCTTTTGAAAAGGGTTTAATGAAGCTCTCCGCTCCCTCCCGCTTGTCAACAGGCCCCGTCTCGTGTTTGATTGTCCCATGAGGGCGGCCCGCTTTCTAACCATGTTTTTGCCCCCTTGTTTTCTTTTGGAAGTTTTTTATTTAAGACTCTCACCCGTCTCCCCGAGACAGCGCTTAGCCTCGGGGAGCAGAGCGCGCTCGCACAGCTCGGGGTTCCCCCCCCCAGCCCTCACCGTCCCTCACCGTCGAGAAGGCCTCTGGGTGGGCCTTCGTTGGCCCCTTCCCACTCAAAATGGCGGCGGGTCCCTCCCCCCCCCCCAACTGTTTCGGAGGCGGGGGTTTGGGTGAGGGGGGGGGGTGTTTCGGTTACCCGTCTGCTGCCAAGCCGGTGGGGTTCCCCGCTCCCCCCTCCAGCCCACCAAGGGCAAAGTCCTGCCCCACGGCCCTCGCACTGGATATTCCCTTGGAATCGCGCGCAGACCTGCCGGATGGGTCTCCGGCGGTCGCTCACCAGCTGCCCGTTCAGCCAACGGGGAAGGCCTTGCCGTTGGCGTCGCCGACCCCGTCGACCCGGGAGTCACCTAGGGCGCGGTCGGTGGCAGCCGGTGTGACCTGCGGGGAAACTGGAGACCTGGGCGAACCCGGCCGCTCTCGCACCCTGGCTCTCTCCGGGTCCTGGGCAAGATGCACCAAGCGTTCAGCCCGGGGGCGAAGATCCGGGGCCAGGGTCCCCACGGCGGCCCCCGTCCCAGCGGCGTTGACCTGCCGCGCTGCCCGAGGAGCCCAGCGGGACGTCCCTCCTCCCCCACCGCCCCCCCCGCTCCGAGCTTGCCTCTGCCTTCTCCAGCGGCCGAGGTAGGACCGAGTCCGGAGGCCACGTCGCCCACCTTGGGCTCAGCGGGACCCCTGGCCTCCGGTGGAGGTGGGGAGGAGGGGGGGAGGTGGAATCCCAGCGCCGGAGACCCCGGGACTCCCCGCTTCCGTCTGCTGCAGATCGGGCAGTGCCATGCGCTCGGGAGGCTCCGATCCCGCGGCTGCGCCAAAGCTGGGTCCCGCCGGGGCCTGTGTCGCTGTGCTAGTGGAGGGTGTGTGTGTGTGGGTGTGTGTGGGTGTGAGCGCACGGGACAGGCCTTCAGACTCCTCTTCGGAGGTTTCTTCGTGGCTTGGTCCAGGCTCTGGGCCGTGGACTCCGTCGGCTGTTCCCCCCCCCGCCCCCTCGCCCTCCCCCCCCGAGATGTGCCTGCGGAAACGAGGAGGGATAATTCACGCACGGCCGGGGACCCATGGAGGGGACACATCGCTCGCGGGCAGGGTTGCCCGATGGGTGTTGCGCCGCTGGAGCCTCGCTCGCTAAACCACCGCCGACCTGGCCGACGGCACAGGAATGGACCAGACCCTCCGCCGGCCGGCTGGACGCCTCTACTCCGAAAGCCCGCGAGGACCTGGATTTCAGGCACTTCTCACCACCCCCCCTGCCGGTTTCCGAGCTCTCCCTCTCGCCCTGTGCCAGCTTGTCCTGCGTGGATAAAGACGGAGAGAGTGTAAGCCGGACGTCTGCCGAGGGCGGACGACAAGTACGCCTGGTCACGTGTGGGCGGCGAGGGGTCCCACAGGCCAGGGTGAGGACAACGACGGTGTGTGTGTGTGTGTGTGTGCGTGCGTGAGAGAGAGAGAGAGTGAAGGGCTGACGTCCCTTGAACCGGCAGCGGGCGAGGTCCCTGTGGGTGTGCGATGGGTTTGAGGGTGCGTGAGCGACGAGCGATTAGGAGAGTGACTGACCCTGGCGGAATGGAGCAGGTCACCGAGCCTGTTTCGCCAGCGGGAGGCTGTCCTCTTGGGTCGAGCGTTGGCGATGCCCAGGTTGGTGATGCCGCCCCCACCCCCAACCCCCTGCTCCCGCAGCCAGGGCAAGGGGTAGAGGACACCCCAGCGGGGCTCCCACGAGCATCCGAAAGGCGCCGGAGGCACGCGTGGTCTTCATTGTCCTTTGCCTCTCTGGCACCGGGCGCGGCCGCGGGGCTGGAAGCGCTGGGAGGTGCGCGTGCGGCTGCGCTTTGAAGATGGCGGCCAGCGCAGTGGGAAGCGGCGTGGCTTCCCGGGACTGCGTGACCCGTGAGGCGGGACTGGGACGAGGCGGGTGCGAAAAGCTGGGACGATTCCGTCCAGAGAGAGAGGGGGAGAGGGAGAGAGAGAGAGAGAGAGAAACAGAGGGAAAAACCCAAGAGAGGCAGGAAGGAGAATTCGAACGAGGGGGAGACAGAGACAGACGGGCGCAGGGAGAGAGGGAAGGAAGGAGCGAGACAGAAAGAGAGCCAGACAGGCGAGCAGACAGGCGAAGAGGACGGCACAGGCGGAGAGACAGAGAGAGAGAGACAGTGAGACAGACGGGTTCAGGGGGACACAGATGTCGACAGAGAGTGGAGGCGAAAGGCAGAGTTTTCAGGGCTGTGGAATCAAGGAGTGGGTAACAGGACAAGGAGGCTCGGGGAGCAGGGAAAGGTCACCATGATATCCACTGGAGAACAAACAGGGAGTTTAAACAATGCTCCCTCTGGTTTAGTGATGCTCCCTCTGGTTTAGTGACGCTCCCTCTGGTTTAGTGACGCTCCCTCTGGTCTAGTGACGCTCCCTCTAGTTTAGTGACGCTCCCTCTGGTTTAGTGACGCTCCCTCTGGTCTAGTGATGCTCCCTCTAGTTTAGTGACGCTCCCTCTGGTTTAGTGACACTCCCTCTGGTTTAGTGACGCTCCCTCTGGTTTAGTGACGCTCCCTCTGGTTTAGTGACACTCCCTCTGGTTTAGTGACGCTCCCTCTAGTTTAGTGATGCTCCCTCTAGTTTAGTGATGCTCCCTCTAGTTTAGTGACACTCCCTCTAATTTAGAGATGCTCCCTCTGGTTTAGTGACACTCCCTCTAGTTTAGTGACACTCCCTCTAGTTTAGTGACACTCCCTCTAGTTTAGAGATGCTCCCTCTAGTTTAGTGACGCTCCCTCTAGTGACGCTCCCTCTAGTTTAGTGATGCTCCCTCTGGTTTAGTGACACTCCCTCTAGTTTAGAGATGCTCCCTCTAGTTTAGAGATGCTCCCTCTAGTTTAGTGATGCTCCCTCTAGTTTAGTGACTCTCCCTCTAGTTTAGTGACGCTCCCTCTAGTTTAGTGACACTCCCTCTAGTTTAGTGATGCTCCCTCTAGTTTAGTGACACTCCCTCTGGTTTAGTGACACTCCCTCTAGTGATGCTCCCTCTAGTTGAGTGATGCTCCCTCTGGTTTAGTGATGCTCCCTCTGGTTTAGTGACACTCCCTCTAGTTTAGTGACACTCCCTCTAGTTTAGTGATGCTCCCTCTAGTTTAGTGATGCTCCCTCTAGTTTAGTGACGCTCCCTCTAGTTTAGAGATGCTCCCTCTAGTTTAGTGACACTCCCTCAAGTTTAGTGATGCTTATTCTAGTGATGCTCCGTCAAGTTTAGTGAAGCTCCCTCTAGTTCAGTGATGCTCCCTCTAGTTTAGTGACGCTCCCTCTAGTTTAGTGATGCTCCCTCTAGTTTAGTGATGCTCCCCCTGGTTTAGTGATGCTCCCTACACTTTAGTGAAGCTCCCTCTAGTTTAGTGATGCTCCCTCTAGTTTAGTGACGCTCCCTCTAGTTTAGTGACGCTCCCTCTAGTTTAGTGACGCTCCCTCTAGTTTATTGATGCTCCCCCTGGTTTAGTGGTGCTCCCTACACTTTAGTGAAGCTCCCTCTAGTTTAGTGATGCTCCCTCTAGTTTAGTGACGCTCCCTCTAGTTTAGTGACGCTCCCTCTAGTTTAGTGATGCTCCCTCTAGTTTAGTGATGCTCCCTCTAGTTTAGTGACACTCCCCCTGGTTTAGTGATGCTCCCTGCACTTTAGTGAAGCTCCCTCTAGTTTAGTGACGCTCCCTCTAGTTTAGTGACACTCCCTCTAGTTTAGTGACACTCCCTCTAGTTTACAGATGCTCCCTCTAGTTTAGTGACACTCCTTCTCGTTTAGTGACGCTCATTCTATTGACGCTCCCTCTAGTTAGGGAAGTTCCCTGTAGTTTAGTGACACTCCCTCTAGTTTGTGATGCCTCCTCCCATGACATTCCCTCTAATTTACTGATGCTCCCTCTAGTTTAGTGACACTCCTAGATTAGTGACGCTCCCTCTAGTTTACTGATGCTCCCTCTAGAGACACTCCCTCTAGTTTAGAGATGCTCCCTCTAGTTTAGTGACGCTCACTCTAGTGACACTCCCTCTAGTTTAGTGACACTCCCTCTAGTTTAATGATTCTCCCTCTAGTGACATTTCCTCCAGTTTAGTGACACTCCCTCTAGTTTGTGATGCTCCCTCTAGTTTAGTGACGCTCACTCTAGTGATGTTCACTCTAGTGACACTCCCTCTAGTTCAGTGACACTCCCTCTAGTTTGTGTTGCTCCCTCTGGTGATGCTCCCTCTAGTGACATTTCCTCTAGTTTGTGATGCTCCCTCTAGTTTAGTGACGCTCCCTGTAGTGACACTCCCTCTAGTTTAGTGACACTCCCTCTAGTTTAGTGACGCTCACTCTGGTTTAGTGACGCTCACTCTGGTTTAGTGACGTTCCCTCTAGTGACACTCCCTCTAGTTTAGTGACACTCCCTCTAGTTTAGAGATGCTCCCTCTAGTTTAGTGACACTCACTCTGGTGATGCTCCCTCTAGTGACACTCCTTCTGGTGACACTCCCTCTGGTTTAATGATGCTTCTTCTAGTGACGCTCCCTCAAGTTTAGTGATGCTCCCTCTAGTTTAGTGACGCTCACTCTAGAGACACTCCCACTAGTTAAGTGACACTCCCTCTAGTTTAGTGATGCTCCCTCTAGTTTAGTGATGCTCCCTCTAGTGACACTCCCTCTAGTTTAGAGACATTCCCTCTAGTTTAGTGATGCTCCCTCTAGTTTAGTGACGCTCACTCTAGTGACACTCCCTCTAGTTTAGTGATGCTCCCTCTAGTTTAGTGACGCTCACTGTAGTGACACTCCCTCTAGTTTAGTGACACTCCCTCTAGTTTAGTGATGCTCCCTCTAGTTTAGTGACGCTCACTCTAGTGACACTCCCACTAGTTAAGTGACACTCCCTCTAGTTTAGTGATGCTCCCTCTAGTTTAGTGACGCTCACTCTAGTGACACTCCCTCTAGTTTAGTGACACTCCCTCTAGTTTAGTGATGCTCCCTCTAGTTTAGTGACGCTCACTCTAGAGACACTCCCACTAGTTAAGTGACACTCCCTCTAGTTTAGTGATGCTCCCTCTAGTTTAGTGATGCTCCCTTTAGTGACACTCCCTCTAGTTTAGTGACACTCACTCTGGTGATGCTCCCTCTAGTGACACTCCTTCTGGTGACACTCCCTCTGGTTTAATGATGCTTCTTCTAGTGACGCTCCCTCTAGTTTAGAGATGCTCCCTCTAGTTTAGTGACGCTCACTCTAGTGACACTCCCTCTAGTTTAGAGATGCTCCCTCTAGTTTAGAGATGCTCCCTCTAGTTTAGTGACACTCCCTCTAGTTTAGTGATGCTCCCTCTAGTGACACTCCCTCTGGTTTAGTGACACTCCCTCTAGTTTAGTGACACTCCCTCTAGTTTAGTGACACTCCCTCTAGTTTAGTGACACTCCCTCTAGTTTAGTGACACTCCTTCTAGTTTAATGATGCTTCTTCTAGTGACACTCTCACTAGTGACACTCCCTCTAGTGATGCTTCCTCTAGTGACTCTCCCTCTAGTTTAGTGACGCTCACTCTAGTGATGCTCCCTCTAGTTTAGAGATGCTCCGTCTAGTTTAGTGAGGCTCCCTCTAGTGACACTCCCTCTAGTTTAGAGATGCTCCCTCTAGTTTAGTGACACTCGCTGTAGTTTAATGATGCTCCCTCTAGTGACACTCCCTCTAGTTTAATGATGCTCCCTCTAGTGACACTCCCTCTAGTTTAATGATGCTCCCTCTAGTGACACTCCCTCTAGTTTAGAGATGCTCCCTCTAGTTTAGTGACACTCGCTGTAGTTTAGTGATGCTCCCTCTAGTTTAATGATGCTTCTTCTAGTGACACTCTCACTAGTGACGCTGACTCTAGTGACACTCCCTCTAGTTTAGAGATGTTCCTTCTAGTTTAGTGACGCTCACTCTAGTGATGCTCCCTCTAGTTTAGAGTTGCTCCATCTAGTTTAGTGACGCTCACTCTGGTGATGCTCCCTCTAGTGACACTCCCTCTAGTTTAGTGACGCTCACTCTGGTGATGCTCCCTCTAGTGACACTCCCTCTAGTTTAGTGACACTCCCTCTAGTGACGCTCCCTCTAGTTTAGTGATGCTCCCTCTAGTGACACTCCCTCTAGTTTAGTGACATTCACTCTGGTGATGCTCCCTCTAGTGACACTCCCTCTAGTTTAGAGATGCTCCCTCTAGTTTAGTGATGCTCCCTCTAGTTTAGTGACACTCCCTCTGGTTTAGTGACACTCCCTCTAGTGATGCTCCCTCTAGTTTAGTGATGCTCCCTCTGGTTTAGTGACGCTCCCTCTGGTTTAGTGACACTCCCTCTGGTTTAGTGACGCTCCCTCTAGTTTAGAGACGCTCCCTCTAGGTTAGTGACGCTCTCTCTAGTTTAGTGACGCTCCCTCTGGTTTAGTGACGCTCCCTCTAGTTTAGTGACACTCCCTCTAGTTTAGTGACGCTCCCTCTAGTTTAGTGATGCTCACTCTGGTTTAGTGACTCTCCCTCTAGTTTAGTGATGCTCCCTCTGGTTTAGTGACGCTCCCTCTGGTTTAGTGACACTCCCTCTAGTTTAGTGACACTCCCTCTAGTTTAGTGATGCTCCCATCCACTTTAGTGAAGCTCCATCTAGTTTAGTGACACTCCCTCTAGTTTAGAGATGCTCCCTCTAGTTTAGTGATGCTCCCTCTAGTTTACAGATGCTCCCTCTAGTTTAGTGACACTCCCTCTCGTTTAGTGACACTCATTCTATTGACGCTCCCTCCAGTTAGGGAAGTTCCCTGTAGTTTAGTGACACTCCCTCAAGTTTGTGATGCCTCCTCCCATGACACTCCCACTTATTTACTGATGCTCCCTCTAGTTTAGCGACACTCCTAGATTAGAGACGCTCCCTCTAGTTTATTGACACTCACTCTAGTGACATTACCTCTAGTTTAGTAATGCTCCCTCTAGTTCAGTGACACTCACTCTAGTGACACTCCCTCTAGTTTAGTGACGCTCCCTCTAGTGATGTTTCCTCTAGTGACACTCCCTCTAGTTTAGTGATGCTCCCTCTAGTTTAGTGATGCACCCTACACTTTAGTGATGTTTCCTCTAGTTCAGTGACACTCCCTCTAGTTTAATGATGCTCCCTCTAGTGACACTCCCTCTAGTTTAGTGATGCTCCCTCTAGTTTAATGATGCTCCCTCTAGTGACACTCCCTCTAGTTTAGAGATGCTCCCTCTAGTTTAGCGACACTCCCTCTAGTTAGTGATGCTCCCTCTAGTTTAGTGTTGCTCCCTCTAGTGATGCTCCCTTTAGTTTGTGATGCAACCTCTAGTTTAGAGATGCTCCCTCTAGTTTAGTGACACTCCCTCTGGTGATTCTCCCTCTAGTGACACTCTCTCTAGTTTAGTGACACTCCCTCTAGTTTAGTGACACTCCCTCTGGTGACACTCCCTCTAGTGACACTCTCTCTAGTTTAGTGACACTCCCTCTAGTTTAGTGACACTCCCTCTGGTGATACTCCCTCTAGTGACACTCCTTCTGGTGCCACTCCCTCTAGTTTAGTGACACTCCCTCTAGTTTAGTGACACTCTGTCAATTTTGTGATGCTTCCTCTCATGACACTCCCTCTAGTTTAGTGATGCTCCCTCTAGTTTAGTGACGCGCCCTCTAGTTTAGTGATCTTCCCTCTAGTTTAGTGACGCTCCCTCTAGTTTAGTGATGCTCCCTCTAGTTTAGTGACGCTCCCTTTAGTTTAGAGATGCTTCCTCTAGTTTAGTGACACTCCCTCTAGTTTAGTGATGCTCATTCTAGTGACATTCCCTCTAGTTTAGAGATGCTCCCTCTAGTTTAGTGACACTCACTCTGGTGATGCTCCCCCTAGTGACACTCCCTCTGGTTTAGTGACACTCACTCCAGTTTAGAGATGCTCCCTCTAGTTTAGTGATGCTCCCTCTAGTGACACTCTCACTAGTGACACTCCCTCTAGTTTAGAGATGCTCCCTCTAGTTTAGTGACACTCACTCTGGTGATGCTCCCTCTAGTTTAGAGATGCTCCCTCTAGTTTAGTGACACTCACTCTGGTGATGCTCCCTCTAGTTTAGAGATGCACCCTCTAGTTTAGAGATGCTCCCTTTAGTTTAGTGACGCTCACTCTAGTGACACTCCCTCTAGTTTACTAATGCTCCCTCTAGTGATGTTTCCTCTAGTTTAGTGACACTCCCTCTAGTTTAGTGACACTCCCTCTAGTTTAGAGATGCTCCCTCAGGTTTAGAGATGCTCCCTCTAGTTTAGAGATGCTCACTCTAGTTTAGAGATGCTCCCTCTAGTTTAGTGATGCTCCCTCTAGTTACACTCCCTCTAGTTTAGTGATGCTCCCTCTAGTTTAGTGACGTCCCTCTAGTTTAGTGATGCTCCCTCTAGTGACATTTCCTCTAGTTTAGTGATGCTCCCTCTAGTTTAGTGACGCTTCCTTTAGTTTAGAGATGCTTCCTCTAGTTTAGTGACACTCCCTCTAGTTTAGTGATGCTCATTCTAGTGACACTCCCTCTAGTTTAGAGATGCTCCCTCTAGTTTAGTGACACTCCCTCTAGTTTAGAGATGCTCCCTCTAGTGACACTCCCTCTAGTTTAGAGATGCTCCCTCTAGTTTAGTGACGCTCACTCTAGTTTAGTGACGCTCCCTCTGGTGATGCTCCCTCTGGTTTAGAGATGCTCCCTCTAGTTTAGTGACACTCCCTCTAGTTTAGAGATGCTCCCTCTAGTTTAGTGACACTCCCTCTAGTTTAGAGATGCTCCCTCTAGTTTAGTGACACTCCCTCTAGTTTAGTGATGCTCCCTCTAGTTTAGTGACACTCCCTCTAGTTTAGTGATGCTCCCTCTAGTGACACTCCCTGTAGTTTAGTGATGCTCCCTCTAGTGACACTCCCTCTAGTTTAGTGACACTCCCTCTAGTTTAATGATGCTCCCTCGAGTGACATTTCCTCTAGATTAGAGATGCTCCCTTTAGTTTAGTGACACTCACTCTGGTGATGCTCCCTCTAGTTTTGTGACACTCCCTCTAGTTTAGTGACACTCCCTCTAGTGATGCTCCCTCTAGTTTAGAGATTCTCCCTCTAGTTTAGTGACACTCCCTCTAGTTTAGTGACGCTCACTCTGGTGATGCTCCCTCTAGTGACACTCCCTCTAGTTTAGTGACACTCCCTCTAGTGACACTCCCTCTTGTTTAGTGACACTCCCTCTAGTTTAGTGATGCTCCCTCTAGTTTAGTGATGTTTCCTCTAGTGACACTCCCTCTAGTTTAGTGATGCTCATTCTAGTGACACTCCCTCTAGTTTAGAGATGCTCCCTCTAGTTTAGTGATGCTCCCTCTAGTGACACTCCCTCTAGTTTAGAGATGCTCCCTCTAGTTTAGTGACGCTCACTCTGGTGATGCTCCCTCTAGTTTAGAGATGCTCTCTCTAGTTTAGTGACGCTCACTCTAGTGACGCTCCCTCTAGTTTAGAGATGCTTCCTCTAGTTTAGTGACACTCCCTCTAGTTTAGTGATGCTCATTCTAGTGACACTCCCTCTAGTTTAGAGATGCTCCCTCTAGTTTAGTGACACTCACTCTGGTGATGCTCCCCCTAGTGACACTCCCTCTGGTTTAGTGACACTCACTCCAGTTTAGAGATGCTCCCTCTAGTTTAGTGATGCTCCCTCTAGTGACACTCTCACTAGTGACACTCCCTCTAGTTTAGAGATGCTCCCTCTAGTTTAGTGACACTCACTCTGGTGATGCTCCCTCTAGTTTAGAGATGCTCCCTCTAGTTTAGTGACACTCACTCTGGTGATGCTTCCTCTAGTTTAGAGATGCAACCTCTAGTTTAGAGATGCTCCCTTTAGTTTAGTGACGCTCACTCTAGTGACACTCCCTCTAGTTTACTAATGCTCCCTCTAGTGATGTTTCCTCTAGTTTAGTGACACTCCCTCTAGTTTAGTGACACTCCCTCTAGTTTAGAGATGCTCCCTCAGGTTTAGAGATGCTCCCTCTAGTTTAGAGATGCTCCCTCTAGTTTAGAGATGCTCCCTCTAGTTTAGTGATGCTCCCTCTAGTTTAGTGACGCTTCCTTTAGTTTAGAGATGCTTCCTCTAGTTTAGTGACACTCCCTCTAGTTTAGTGATGCTCATTCTAGTGACACTCCCTCTAGTTTAGAGATGCTCCCTCTAGTTTAGTGACACTCCCTCTAGTTTAGAGATGCTCCCTCTAGTGACACTCCCTCTAGTTTAGAGATGCTCCCTCTAGTTTAGTGACGCTCACTCTAGTTTAGTGACGCTCCCTCTGGTGATGCTCCCTCTGGTTTAGAGATGCTCCCTCTAGTTTAGTGACACTCCCTCTAGTTTAGAGATGCTCCCTCTAGTTTAGTGACACTCCCTCTAGTTTAGAGATGCTCCCTCTAGTTTAGTGACACTCCCTCTAGTTTAGTGATGCTCCCTCTAGTGACACTCCCTCTAGTTTAGTGATGCTCCCTCTAGTGACACTCCCTCTAGTTTAGTGACACTCCCTCTAGTTTAGTGATGCTCCCTCTAGTTTAGTGACACTCCCTCTAGTTTAGTGATGCTCCCTCTAGTGACACTCCCTCTAGTTTAGTGATGCTCCCTCTAGTGACACTCCCTCTAGTTTAGTGACACTCCCTCTAGTTTAATGATGCTCCCTCGAGTGACATTTCCTCTAGATTAGAGATGCTCCCTTTAGTTTAGTGACACTCACTCTGGTGATGCTCCCTCTAGTTTTGTGACACTCCCTCTAGTTTAGTGACACTCCCTCTAGTGATGCTCCCTCTAGTTTAGTGACACTCCCTCTAGTTTAGTGACGCTCACTCTGGTGATGCTCCCTCTAGTGACACTCCCTCTAGTTTAGTGACACTCCCTCTAGTGACACTCCCTCTTGTTTAGTGACACTCCCTCTAGTTTAGTGATGCTCCCTCTAGTTTAGTGATGTTTCCTCTAGTGACACTCCCTCTAGTTTAGTGATGCTCATTCTAGTGACACTCCCTCTAGTTTAGAGATGCTCCCTCTAGTTTAGTGATGCTCCCTCTAGTGACACTCCCTCTAGTTTAGAGATGCTCCCTCTAGTTTAGTGACGCTCACTCTAGTGATGCTCCCTCTAGTTTAGAGATGCTCCCTCTAGTTTAGTGACGTTCACTCTGGTGATGCTCCCTCTAGTGACACTCCCTCTAGTTTAGTGATGCTCCCTCTAGTGACACTCCCTCTAGTTTAATGATGCTCCCTCTGGTGACACTCCCTCTAGTTTAGAGATGCTCCCTCTAGTTTAATGATGCTCCCTCTGGTGACACTCCCTCTAGTTTAGAGATGCTCCCTCTAGTTTAGTGACACTCGCTGTAGTTTAGTGATGCTCCCTCTAGTTTAATGATGCTTCTTCTAGTGACACTCTCACTAGTGACGCTCACTCTAGTGACACTCCCTCTAGTTTAGAGATGTTCCTTCTAGTTTAGTGATGCTCACTCTAGTGATGCTCCCTCTAGTTTAGAGATGCTCCCTCTAGTTTAGTGACGCTCACTCTGGTGATGCTCCCTCTAGTGACACTCCCTCTAGTTTAGTGACACTCACTCTGGTGATGCTCCCTCTAGTGACACTCCCTCTAGTTTAGAGATGCTCCCTCTAGTGACGCTCACTCTAGTGACACTCCCTCTAGTTTAGTGACACTCCCTATAGTTTAGTGACACTCCCTCTAGTTTAGTGACGCTCCCTCTTGTGACACTCCCTCTAGTTGAATGATGCTCCTTCTAGTGACATTTCCTCTAATTTAGAGATGCTCCCTCTAGTTTAGTGACGCTCGCTCTATTTAGTGACACTTCCTCTAGTTTAGTGACGCTCCCTCTAGTTTAGTGACACTCACTCTGGTGATGCTCCCTCTAGTTTAGTGACGCTCACTCTGGTGATGCTCCCTCTAGTTTAGTGATGCTCCCTCTAGTTTAGTGATGCTCCCTCTAGTGACACTCCCTCTAGTTTAGTGACAATCCCTCTAGTGACACTCCCTCTAGTTTAGTGACACTCCCTCTAGTTTAGTGACACTCCCTCTAGTGACGCTCCCTCTGGTTTAGTGACACTCCCTCTAGTTTAGTGACGCTCCCTCTAGTTTAGTGATGCTCCCTCTGGTTTAGTGATGCTCCCTCTAGTTTAGTGATGCTCCCTCTAGTTTAGTGATGCTCCCTCTGGTTTAGTGATGCTCCCTCTAGTGACACTCCCTCTAGTTTAGTGACGCTCACTCTGGTGATGCTCCCTCTAGAGACACTCCCTCTAGTTTAGTGACACTCCCTCTAGTTTAGTGACACTCCCTCTAGTTTAGTGACGCTCACTCTGGTGATGCTCCCTCTAGTGACACTTCCTCTAGTTTAGTGATGCTCCCTCTAGTGACACTCCCTCTAGTTTAGTGATGCTCCCTCTAGTGACACTCCCTCTAGTGACACTCCCTCTTTTTTAGTGACGCTCCCTCTAGTTTAATGATGCTCCCTCTAGTGACACTCCCTCTAGTTTATTGACACTCCCTCTAGTTTAATGATGCTCCCTCTCGTGACACTCCCTCTAGTTTAGTGACACTCCCTCTAGTTTAGTGATGCTCCCTCTAGTTTAGTGACGCTCACTCTGGTGATGCTCCCTCTAGTGATGCTCCCTCTAGTTTAGTGATGCTCCCTCTAGTTTAGTGACACTCCCTCTAGTTTAGTGACACTCGCTCTAGTTTAGAGATTCTCCCTCTAGTTTAGTGATGCTCACTGTAGTGATGCTCCCTCTAGTTTAGTGATGCTCCCTCTAGTTTAGTGACGCTCCCTCTAGTTTAATGATGCTCCCTCCAGTTTAGTGATGCTCCCTCTAGTTTAGTGACGCTCTCTCTAGTTTAGTGACGCTCCCTCTAGTTTAATGATGCTCCCTCTAGTTTAGTGACACTCACTCTTGTTTAGTGACGCTCCCTCTAGTTTAGTGACGTTCACTGTAGTGATGCTCCCTCTAGTGATGCTCCCTCTATTTAGTGACACTCCCTCTAGTTTAGAGATTCTCCCTCTAGTTTAGTGATGCTCCTTCTAGTTTAGTGACACTCCCTCTAGTGACACTCCCTCTAGTTTAGTGATGCTCCCTCTAGTTTAGTGACAATCCCTCTAGTTTAGTGATGCTCCCTCTAGTTTAGTGACACTCCCTCTAGTTTAGTGACAATCCCTCTAGTTTAGTGACACTCCCTCTAGTTTAGTGATGCTCCCTCTAGTTTAGTGACAATCCCTCTAGTTTAGTGATGCTCCCTCTAGTTTAGTGACACTCCCTCTAGTTTAGTGACAATCCCTCTTGTTTAGTGACACTCACTCTGGTGATGCGCCCTCTAGTGACACTCCCTCTAGTTTAGTGGTGCTCCCTCTAGTTTAGTGACACTCCCTCTAGTTTAGTGACACTCCCTCTTATTTAGTGATGCTCACTCTGGTGATGTTCCCTCTAGTTTAGTGACACTCCCTCTAGTTTAGTGATGCTCCCTCTAGTTTAGTGATGCTCCCTCTGGTTTAGTGATGCTCCCTCTAGTTTAGTGACACTCCCTCTAGTTTAGTGACACTCCCTCTAGTGACACTCCCCCTAGTTTAGTGACACTCCCTCTAGTTTAGTGATGCTCCCTCTAGTTTAGTGATGCTCCCTCTGGTTTTGTGATGCTCCCTCTAGTGATGCTCCCTCTAGTTTAGTGATGCTCCCTCTAGTTTAGTGACACTCCCTCTAGTTTAGTGATGCTCCCTCTGGTTTAGTGATGCTCCCTCTAGTGACACTCCCTCTAGTTTAGTGATGGTCCCTCTAGTGATGCTCCCTCTAGTTTAGTGACACTCCCTCTACTTTAGTGACACTCACTCTGGTGATGCTCCCTCTAGTGACACTCCCTCTAGTTTAGAGATGCTCCCTCTAGTTTAGTGATGCTCCCTCTACTTTAGTGATGCTCCCTCTAGTGATACTCCCTCTAGTTTAGAGATGCTCCCTCTAGTTTAGTGACACTCCCTCTAGTTTAGTGACACTCCCTCTAGTTTAGTGATGCTCACTGTAGTGACACTCCCTCTAGTTTAGTGATGCTCACTGTAGTGATGCTCCCTCTAGTTTAGTGATGCTCCCTCTACTTTAGTGATGCTCCCTCTAGTGATACTCCCTCTAGTTTAGAGATGCTCCCTCTAGTTTAGTGACACTCCCTCTAGTTTAGTGACACTCCCTCTAGTTTAGTGATGCTCACTGTAGTGATGCTCCCTCTAGTTTAGTGACGCTCCCTCTAGTTTAGTGACAATCTCTCTAGTTTAGTGACACTCCCTCTATTTTAGTGATGCTCCCTCTAGTTTAGTGATGCTCACTGTAGTGATGCTCCCTCTAGTTTAGTGATGCTCCCTCTAGTTTAATGATGCTCCCTCTTGTTTAGTGATGCTCCCTCTAGTTTAGTGACAATCCCTCTAGTGACATTCCCTCTAGTTTAGTGATGCTCCCTCTAGTTTAGTGATGCTCCCTCTAGTTTAGTGATGCTCACTGTAGTGATTCTCCCTCTAGTGAGACTCCCTCTATTTAGTGACACTCCCTCTGGTTTAGTGATGCTCCCTCTAGTTTAGTGACACTCCCTCTACTTTAGTGACACTCACTCTGGTGATGCTCCCTCTAGTGACATTCCCTCTAATTTAGAGATTCTCCCTCTAGTTTAGTGACACTCACTCTAGTGATGCTCCCTCTAAGACACTTCCTCTAGTTTAGAGATGCTCCCTCTAATTTAGTGATGCTCCCTCTAGTTTAGAGATGCTCCCTCTAGTTTAGTGATTCTCCCTCTAGTTTAGTGATGCTCCCTCTAGTTTAGTGATGCTCCCTCTAGTTTAGTGACACTCCCTCTAGTTTAGTGACACTCGCTCTAGTTTAGAGATTCTCCCTCTAGTTTAGTGATGCTCCCTCTAGTTTAGTGACGCTCCCTCTAGTTTAATGATGCTCCCTCTAGTTTAGTGATGCTCCCTCTAGTTTAGTGACGCTCTCTCTAGTTTAGTGACGCTCCCTCTAGTTTAATGATGCTCCCTCTAGTTTAGTGACACTCACTCTAGTTTAGTGACGCTCCCTCTAGTTTAGTGACGTTCACTGTAGTGATGCTCCCTCTAGTGATGCTCCCTCTATTTAGTGACACTCCCTCTAGTTTAGAGATTCTCCCTCTAGTTTAGTGATGCTCCTTCTAGTTTAGTGACACTCCCTCTAGTTTAGAGATTGTCCCTCTAGTTTAGTGATGCTCCTTCTAGTTTAGTGACACTCCCTCTAGTGACACTCCCTCTAGTTTAGTGATGCTCCCTCTAGTTTAGTGATGCTCCCTCTAGTTTAGTGACAATCCCTCTAGTTTAGTGATGCTCCCTCTAGTTTAGTGATGCTCCCTCTAGTTTAGTGACACTCCCTCTAGTTTAGTGACAATCCCTCTAGTTTAGTGACACTCCCTCTTGTTTAGTGACACTCACTCTGGTGATGCTCCCTCTAGTGACACTCCCTCTAGTTTAGAGATTCTCCCTCTAGTTTAATGATGCTCACTGTAGTGATGCTCCCTCTAGTTTAGTGATGGCTCCCTCTTGTTTAGTGACGCTCCCTCTAGTTTAATGATGCTCCCTCTAGTTTAGTGACACTCACTCTAGTTTAGTGACGCTCCCTCTAGTTTAGTGACGTTCACTGTAGTGATGCTCCCTCTAGTGATGCTCCCTCTATTTAGTGACACTCCCTCTAGTTTAGAGATTCTCCCTCTAGTTTAGTGATGCTCCTTCTAGTTTAGTGACACTCCCTCTAGTTTAGAGATTGTCCCTCTAGTTTAGTGATGCTCCCTCTAGTTTAGTGACACTCCCTCTAGTGACACTCCCTCTAGTTTAGTGATGCTCCCTCTAGTTTAGTGACAATCCCTCTAGTTTTGTGATGCTCCCTCTAGTTTAGTGATGCTCCCTCTAGTTTAGTGACACTCCCTCTAGTTTAGTGACAATCCCTCTAGTTTAGTGACACTCCCTCTTGTTTAGTGACACTCACTCTGGTGATGCTCCCTCTAGTGACACTCCCTCTAGTTTAGTGATGCTCCCTCTAGTTTAGTGACACTCCCTCTAGTTTAGTGACACTCCCTCTAGTTTAGTGACACTCCCTCTTGTTTAGTGACGCTCACTCTGGTGATGTTCCCTCTAGTTTAGTGACACTCCCTCTAGTTTAGTGACACTCCCTCTAGTTTAGTGACACTCCCTCTAGTTTAGTGACACTCCCTCTTGTTTAGTGACGCTCACTCTGGTGATGTTCCCTCTAGTTTAGTGACACTCCCTCTAGTTTAGTGATGCTCCCTCTAGTTTAGTGATGCTCCCTCTAGTTTAGTGATGCTCCCTCTGGTTTAGTGATGCTCCCTCTAGTGATGCTCCCTCTAGTTTAGTGATGCTCCCTCTGGTGTGTGATGCTCCCTCTAGTTTAGTGACACTCACTCTGGTGATGCTCCCTCTAGTGACACTCCCTCTAGTTTAGTGATGCTCCCTCTAGTTTAGTGACACTCCCTCTAGTTTAGTGACACTCCCTCTAGTTTAGTGACACTCCCTCTTGTTTAGTGACGCTCACTCTGGTGATGTTCCCTCTAGTTTAGTGACACTCCCTCTAGTTTAGTGACACTCCCTCTAGTTTAGTGACACTCCCTCTTGTTTAGTGACGCTCACTCTGGTGATGTTCCCTCTAGTTTAGTGACACTCCCTCTAGTTTAGTGATGCTCCCTCTAGTTTAGTGATGCTCCCTCTAGTTTAGTGATGCTCCCTCTGGTTTAGTGATGCTCCCTCTAGTGATGCTCCCTCTAGTTTAGTGATGCTCCCTCTGGTGTGTGATGCTCCCTCTAGTTTAGTGACACTCACTCTGGTGATGCTCCCTCTAGTGACACTCCCTCTAGTTTAGAGATGCTCCCTCTAGTTTAGTGATACTCCCTCTAGTTTAGAGATGCTCCCTCTAGTTTAGTGACACTCCCTCTAGTTTAGTGACACTCCCTCTCGGTTAGTGATGCTCACTGTAGTGACGCTCCCTCTAGTTTAGTGACACTCCCTCTAGTTTAGTGACACTCCCTCTTATTTAGTGACGCTCACTCTGGTGATGTTCCCTCTAGTTTAGTGACACTCCCTCTAGTTTAGTGATGCTCCCTCTAGTTTAGTGATGCTCCCTCTGGTTTAGTGATGCTCCCTCTAGTGGTGCTCCCTCTAGTTTAGTGACACTCCCTCTAGTTTAGTGACACTCCCTCTAGTTTAGTGACACTCCCTCTAGTTTAGTGATGCTCCCTCTAGTGACACTCCCCCTAGTTTAGTGACACTCCCTCTAGTTTAGTGATGCTCCCTCTAGTTTAGTGATGCTCCCTCTAGTTTAGTGATGCTCCCTCTGGTTTAGTGATGCTCCCTCTAGTGATGCTCCCTCTAGTTTAGTGACACTCCCTCTACTTTAGTGACACTCACTCTGGTGATGCTCCCTCTAGTGACACTCCCTCTAGTTTAGAGATGCTCCCTCTAGTTTAGTGATGCTCCCTCTACTTTAGTGATGCTCCCTCTAGTGATACTCCATCTAGTTTAGAGATGCTCCCTCTAGTTTAGTGACACTCCCTCTAGTTTAGTGACACTCCCTCTAGTTTAGTGATGCTCACTGTAGTGACACTCCCTCTAGTTTAGTGATGCTCCCTCTAGTTTAGTGATGCTCACTGTAGTGACACTCCCTCTAGTTTAGTGATGCTCCCTCTAGTTTAGTGATGCTCCCTCTACTTTAGTGATGCTCCCTCTAGTGATACTCCCTCTAGTTTAGAGATGCTCCCTCTAGTTTAGTGACACTCCCTCTAGTTTAGTGACACTCCCTCTAGTTTAGTGATGCTCCCTCTAGTTTAGTGACACTCCCTCTAGTTTAGTGACACTCCCTCTAGTTTAGTGACGCTCACTCTAGTTTAGTGATGCTCACTGTAGTGATGCTCCCTCTAGTTTAGTGATGCTCCCTCTAGTTTAGTGATGCTCCCGCTAGTGATGCTCCCTCTAGTTTATTGACACTCCCTCTAGTTTAGTGATGCTCCCTCTAGTTTAGTGACACTCCCTCTAGTTTAGTGATGCTCCCTCTAGTTTAGTGACAATCCCTCTAGTGACACTCCCTCTAGTTTAGTGACACTCCCTATAGTTTAGTGACACTCCCTCTAGTTTAGTGACGCTCCCTCTTGTGACACTCCCTCTAGTTGAATGATGCTCCTTCTAGTGACATTTCCTCTAATTTAGAGATGCTCCCTCTAGTTTAGTGACGCTCGCTCTATTTAGTGACACTTCCTCTAGTTTAGTGACGCTCCCTCTAGTTTAGTGACACTCACTCTGGTGATGCTCCCTCTAGTTTAGTGACGCTCACTCTGGTGATGCTCCCTCTAGTTTAGTGATGCTCCCTCTAGTTTAGTGATGCTCCCTCTAGTTTAGTGATGCTCCCTCTAGTGACACTCCCTCTAGTTTAGTGACAATCCCTCTAGTGACACTCCCTCTAGTTTAGTGACACTCCCTCTAGTTTAGTGACACTCCCTCTAGTGACGCTCCCTCTGGTTTAGTGACACTCCCTCTAGTTTAGTGACGCTCCCTCTAGTTTAGTGATGCTCCCTCTGGTTTAGTGATGCTCCCTCTAGTTTAGTGATGCTCCCTCTAGTTTAGTGATGCTCCCTCTGGTTTAGTGATGCTCCCTCTAGTGACACTCCCTCTAGTTTAGTGACGCTCACTCTGGTGATGCTCCCTCTAGAGACACTCCCTCTAGTTTAGTGACACTCCCTCTAGTTTAGTGACACTCCCTCTAGTTTAGTGACGCTCACTCTGGTGATGCTCCCTCTAGTGACACTTCCTCTAGTTTAGTGATGCTCCCTCTAGTGACACTCCCTCTAGTTTAGTGATGCTCCCTCTAGTGACACTCCCTCTAGTGACACTCCCTCTTTTTTAGTGACGCTCCCTCTAGTTTAATGATGCTCCCTCTAGTGACACTCCCTCTAGTTTATTGACACTCCCTCTAGTTTAATGATGCTCCCTCTCGTGACACTCCCTCTAGTTTAGTGACACTCCCTCTAGTTTAGTGATGCTCCCTCTAGTTTAGTGACGCTCACTCTGGTGATGCTCCCTCTAGTGATGCTCCCTCTAGTTTAGTGATGCTCCCTCTAGTTTAGTGACACTCCCTCTAGTTTAGTGACACTCGCTCTAGTTTAGAGATTCTCCCTCTAGTTTAGTGATGCTCACTGTAGTGATGCTCCCTCTAGTTTAGTGATGCTCCCTCTAGTTTAGTGACGCTCCCTCTAGTTTAATGATGCTCCCTCCAGTTTAGTGATGCTCCCTCTAGTTTAGTGACGCTCTCTCTAGTTTAGTGACGCTCCCTCTAGTTTAATGATGCTCCCTCTAGTTTAGTGACACTCACTCTTGTTTAGTGACGCTCCCTCTAGTTTAGTGACGTTCACTGTAGTGATGCTCCCTCTAGTGATGCTCCCTCTATTTAGTGACACTCCCTCTAGTTTAGAGATTCTCCCTCTAGTTTAGTGATGCTCCTTCTAGTTTAGTGACACTCCCTCTAGTGACACTCCCTCTAGTTTAGTGATGCTCCCTCTAGTTTAGTGACAATCCCTCTAGTTTAGTGATGCTCCCTCTAGTTTAGTGACACTCCCTCTAGTTTAGTGACAATCCCTCTAGTTTAGTGACACTCCCTCTAGTTTAGTGATGCTCCCTCTAGTTTAGTGACAATCCCTCTAGTTTAGTGATGCTCCCTCTAGTTTAGTGACACTCCCTCTAGTTTAGTGATGCTCCCTCTAGTTTAGTGATGCTCCCTCTGGTTTAGTGATGCTCCCTCTAGTTTAGTGACACTCCCTCTAGTTTAGTGACACTCCCTCTAGTGACACTCCCCCTAGTTTAGTGACACTCCCTCTAGTTTAGTGATGCTCCCTCTAGTTTAGTGACACTCCCTCTAGTTTAGTGACACTCCCTCTAGTGATGCTCCCTCTAGTTTAGTGATGCTCCCTCTAGTTTAGTGACACTCCCTCTAGTTTAGTGATGCTCCCTCTGGTTTAGTGATGCTCCCTCTAGTGACACTCCCTCTAGTTTAGTGATGGTCCCTCTAGTGATGCTCCCTCTAGTTTAGTGACACTCCCTCTACTTTAGTGACACTCACTCTGGTGATGCTCCCTCTAGTGACACTCCCTCTAGTTTAGAGATGCTCCCTCTAGTTTAGTGATGCTCCCTCTACTTTAGTGATGCTCCCTCTAGTGATACTCCCTCTAGTTTAGTGATGCTCCCTCTGGTTTAGTGATGCTCCCTCTAGTGATGCTCCCTCTAGTTTAGTGATGCTCCCTCTAGTTTAGTGACACTCCCTCTAGTTTAGTGATGCTCCCTCTGGTTTAGTGATGCTCCCTCTAGTGACACTCCCTCTAGTTTAGTGATGGTCCCTCTAGTGATGCTCCCTCTAGTTTAGTGACACTCCCTCTACTTTAGTGACACTCACTCTGGTGATGCTCCCTCTAGTGACACTCCCTCTAGTTTAGAGATGCTCCCTCTAGTTTAGTGATGCTCCCTCTACTTTAGTGATGCTCCCTCTAGTGATACTCCCTCTAGTTTAGAGATGCTCCCTCTAGTTTAGTGACACTCCCTCTAGTTTAGTGACACTCCCTCTAGTTTAGTGATGCTCACTGTAGTGACACTCCCTCTAGTTTAGTGATGCTCACTGTAGTGATGCTCCCTCTAGTTTAGTGATGCTCCCTCTACTTTAGTGATGCTCCCTCTAGTGATACTCCCTCTAGTTTAGAGATGCTCCCTCTAGTTTAGTGACACTCCCTCTAGTTTAGTGACACTCCCTCTAGTTTAGTGATGCTCACTGTAGTGATGCTCCCTCTAGTTTAGTGACGCTCCCTCTAGTTTAGTGACAATCTCTCTAGTTTAGTGACACTCCCTCTATTTTAGTGATGCTCCCTCTAGTTTAGTGATGCTCACTGTAGTGATGCTCCCTCTAGTTTAGTGATGCTCCCTCTAGTTTAATGATGCTCCCTCTTGTTTAGTGATGCTCCCTCTAGTTTAGTGACAATCCCTCTAGTGACATTCCCTCTAGTTTAGTGATGCTCCCTCTAGTTTAGTGATGCTCCCTCTAGTTTAGTGATGCTCACTGTAGTGATTCTCCCTCTAGTGAGACTCCCTCTATTTAGTGACACTCCCTCTGGTTTAGTGATGCTCCCTCTAGTTTAGTGACACTCCCTCTACTTTAGTGACACTCACTCTGGTGATGCTCCCTCTAGTGACATTCCCTCTAATTTAGAGATTCTCCCTCTAGTTTAGTGACACTCACTCTAGTGATGCTCCCTCTAAGACACTTCCTCTAGTTTAGAGATGCTCCCTCTAATTTAGTGATGCTCCCTCTAGTTTAGAGATGCTCCCTCTAGTTTAGTGATTCTCCCTCTAGTTTAGTGATGCTCCCTCTAGTTTAGTGATGCTCCCTCTAGTTTAGTGACACTCCCTCTAGTTTAGTGACACTCGCTCTAGTTTAGAGATTCTCCCTCTAGTTTAGTGATGCTCCCTCTAGTTTAGTGACGCTCCCTCTAGTTTAATGATGCTCCCTCTAGTTTAGTGATGCTCCCTCTAGTTTAGTGACGCTCTCTCTAGTTTAGTGACGCTCCCTCTAGTTTAATGATGCTCCCTCTAGTTTAGTGACACTCACTCTAGTTTAGTGACGCTCCCTCTAGTTTAGTGACGTTCACTGTAGTGATGCTCCCTCTAGTGATGCTCCCTCTATTTAGTGACACTCCCTCTAGTTTAGAGATTCTCCCTCTAGTTTAGTGATGCTCCTTCTAGTTTAGTGACACTCCCTCTAGTTTAGAGATTGTCCCTCTAGTTTAGTGATGCTCCTTCTAGTTTAGTGACACTCCCTCTAGTGACACTCCCTCTAGTTTAGTGATGCTCCCTCTAGTTTAGTGATGCTCCCTCTAGTTTAGTGACAATCCCTCTAGTTTAGTGATGCTCCCTCTAGTTTAGTGATGCTCCCTCTAGTTTAGTGACACTCCCTCTAGTTTAGTGACAATCCCTCTAGTTTAGTGACACTCCCTCTTGTTTAGTGACACTCACTCTGGTGATGCTCCCTCTAGTGACACTCCCTCTAGTTTAGAGATTCTCCCTCTAGTTTAATGATGCTCACTGTAGTGATGCTCCCTCTAGTTTAGTGATGGCTCCCTCTTGTTTAGTGACGCTCCCTCTAGCTTAATGATGCTCCCTCTAGTTTAGTGACACTCACTCTAGTTTAGTGACGCTCCCTCTAGTTTAGTGACGTTCACTGTAGTGATGCTCCCTCTAGTGATGCTCCCTCTATTTAGTGACACTCCCTCTAGTTTAGAGATTCTCCCTCTAGTTTAGTGATGCTCCTTCTAGTTTAGTGACACTCCCTCTAGTTTAGAGATTGTCCCTCTAGTTTAGTGATGCTCCCTCTAGTTTAGTGACACTCCCTCTAGTGACACTCCCTCTAGTTTAGTGATGCTCCCTCTAGTTTAGTGACAATCCCTCTAGTTTTGTGATGCTCCCTCTAGTTTAGTGATGCTCCCTCTAGTTTAGTGACACTCCCTCTAGTTTAGTGACAATCCCTCTAGTTTAGTGACACTCCCTCTTGTTTAGTGACACTCACTCTGGTGATGCTCCCTCTAGTGACACTCCCTCTAGTTTAGTGATGCTCCCTCTAGTTTAGTGACACTCCCTCTAGTTTAGTGACACTCCCTCTAGTTTAGTGACACTCCCTCTTGTTTAGTGACGCTCACTCTGGTGATGTTCCCTCTAGTTTAGTGACACTCCCTCTAGTTTAGTGACACTCCCTCTAGTTTAGTGACACTCCCTCTTGTTTAGTGACGCTCACTCTGGTGATGTTCCCTCTAGTTTAGTGACACTCCCTCTAGTTTAGTGATGCTCCCTCTAGTTTAGTGATGCTCCCTCTAGTTTAGTGATGCTCCCTCTAGTTTAGTGATGCTCCCTCTGGTTTAGTGATGCTCCCTCTAGTGATGCTCCCTCTAGTTTAGTGATGCTCCCTCTGGTGTGTGATGCTCCCTCTAGTTTAGTGACACTCACTCTGGTGATGCTCCCTCTAGTGACACTCCCTCTAGTTTAGTGATGCTCCCTCTAGTTTAGTGACACTCCCTCTAGTTTAGTGACACTCCCTCTAGTTTAGTGACACTCCCTCTTGTTTAGTGACGCTCACTCTGGTGATGTTCCCTCTAGTTTAGTGACACTCCCTCTAGTTTAGTGACACTCCCTCTAGTTTAGTGACACTCCCTCTAGTTTAGTGACACTCCCTCTTGTTTAGTGACGCTCACTCTGGTGATGTTCCCTC
Source organism: Isurus oxyrinchus (assembly GCA_026770705.1). Classification (NCBI taxonomy): domain Eukaryota; kingdom Metazoa; phylum Chordata; class Chondrichthyes; order Lamniformes; family Lamnidae; genus Isurus; species Isurus oxyrinchus. The sequence continues at coordinate 41,291 of JANJGN010002536.1, forward strand.
TAGTTTAGTGACACTCCCTCTAGTTTAGTGATGCTCCCTCTAGTTTAGTGATGCTCCCTCTAGTTTAGTGATGCTCCCTCTAGTTTAGTGATGCTCCCTCTGGTTTAGTGATGCTCCCTCTAGTGATGCTCCCTCTAGTTTAGTGATGCTCCCTCTGGTGTGTGATGCTCCCTCTAGTTTAGTGACACTCACTCTGGTGATGCTCCCTCTAGTGACACTCCCTCTAGTTTAGAGATGCTCCCTCTAGTTTAGTGATACTCCCTCTAGTTTAGAGATGCTCCCTCTAGTTTAGTGACACTCCCTCTAGTTTAGTGACACTCCCTCTCGGTTAGTGATGCTCACTGTAGTGACGCTCCCTCTAGTTTAGTGACACTCCCTCTAGTTTAGTGACACTCCCTCTTATTTAGTGACGCTCACTCTGGTGATGTTCCCTCTAGTTTAGTGACACTCCCTCTAGTTTAGTGATGCTCCCTCTAGTTTAGTGATGCTCCCTCTGGTTTAGTGATGCTCCCTCTAGTGGTGCTCCCTCTAGTTTAGTGACACTCCCTCTAGTTTAGTGACACTCCCTCTAGTTTAGTGACACTCCCTCTAGTTTAGTGATGCTCCCTCTAGTGACACTCCCCCTAGTTTAGTGACACTCCCTCTAGTTTAGTGATGCTCCCTCTAGTTTAGTGATGCTCCCTCTAGTTTAGTGATGCTCCCTCTGGTTTAGTGATGCTCCCTCTAGTGATGCTCCCTCTAGTTTAGTGACACTCCCTCTACTTTAGTGACACTCACTCTGGTGATGCTCCCTCTAGTGACACTCCCTCTAGTTTAGAGATGCTCCCTCTAGTTTAGTGATGCTCCCTCTACTTTAGTGATGCTCCCTCTAGTGATACTCCATCTAGTTTAGAGATGCTCCCTCTAGTTTAGTGACACTCCCTCTAGTTTAGTGACACTCCCTCTAGTTTAGTGATGCTCACTGTAGTGACACTCCCTCTAGTTTAGTGATGCTCCCTCTAGTTTAGTGATGCTCACTGTAGTGACACTCCCTCTAGTTTAGTGATGCTCCCTCTAGTTTAGTGATGCTCCCTCTACTTTAGTGATGCTCCCTCTAGTGATACTCCCTCTAGTTTAGAGATGCTCCCTCTAGTTTAGTGACACTCCCTCTAGTTTAGTGACACTCCCTCTAGTTTAGTGATGCTCCCTCTAGTTTAGTGACACTCCCTCTAGTTTAGTGACACTCCCTCTAGTTTAGTGACGCTCACTCTAGTTTAGTGATGCTCACTGTAGTGATGCTCCCTCTAGTTTAGTGATGCTCCCTCTAGTTTAGTGATGCTCCCGCTAGTGATGCTCCCTCTAGTTTATTGACACTCCCTCTAGTTTAGTGATGCTCCCTCTAGTTTAGTGACACTCCCTCTAGTTTAGTGATGCTCCCTCTAGTTTAGTGACAATCCCTCTAGTGACATTCCCTCTAGTTTAGTGATGCTCCCTCTAGTTTAGTGATGCTCCCTCTAGTTTAGTGATGCTCACTGTAGTGATTCTCCCTCTAGTGAGACTCCCTCTATTTAGTGACACTCCCTCTGGTTTAGTGATGCTCCCTCTAGTGATGCTCCCTCTAGTTTAGTGACACTCCCTCTAGTTTAGTGACACTCACTCTGGTGATGCTCCCTCTAGTGACACTCCCTCTAGTTTAGAGATTCTCCCTCTAGTTTAGTGACACTCACTCTAGTGATGCTCCCTCTAAGACACTTCCTCTAGTTTAGAGATGCTCCCTCTAATTTAGTGATGCTCCCTCTAGTTTAGAGATGCTCCCTCTCTTTTAGAGATGCTCCCTCTAGTTTAGTGATTCTCCCTCTAGTTTAGTGATGCTCCCTCTAGTTTAGAGATGCTCCCTCTAGTTTAGTGACGCTCACTCTGGTGATGCTCCCTCTAGTGACATTCCCTCTAGTTTAATGATGCTCCCTCTTGTGACATTCCCTCTAGTTTAGAGATGCTCCCTCTAGTTTAGTGACGCTCCCTCTAGTTTAGGGATGCTCCCTCTAGTTTAGAGATGCTCCCTCTAGTTTAGTGACGCTCCCTCTAGTTTAGTGACGCTCCCTCTAGTTTAATGATGCTCCCTCTAGTGACACTCCCTCTGGTTTAGTGATACTCCCTCAAGTTTAGTGACACTCCCTCTAGTGATGCTCCCTCTAGTGATGCTCCCTCTGGTGATACTCCCTCTAGTTTAGTGACACTCACTCTGGTGACACTCCTGGTGACACTCCCTCTGGTTTAGCGGTGTTCCCTCTAGTTTAGTGACACTCCCTCTAGTTTAGTGATACTCCCTCTAGTTTAGTGACACTCGCTGTAGTTTAGTGATGCTCCCTCTAGTTTAATGATGCTCCCTCTAGTGACACTCCCTCTAGTTTAGAGATGCTCCCTCTAGTTTAGTGACACTCGCTGTAGTTTAGTGATGCTCCCTCTAGTTTAATGATGCTTCTTCTAGTGACACTCTCACTAGTGACGCTCACTCTAGTGACACTCCCTCTAGTTTAGAGATGTTCCTTCTAGTTTAGTGACGCTCACTCTAGTGATGCTCCCTCTAGTTTAGAGATGCTCCCTCTAGTTTAGTGACGCTCACTCTGGTGATGCACCCTCTAGTGACACTCCCTCTAGTTTAGTGACACTCACTCTGGTGATGCTCCCTCTAGTGACACTCCCTCTAGTTTAGAGATGCTCCCTCTAGTTTAGTGACGCTCACTCTAGTGACACTCCCTCTAGTTTAGTGACACACCCTATAGTTTAGTGACACTCCCTCTAGTTTAATGATGCTCCCTCTAGTGACATTTCCTCTAGTTTAGAGATGCTCCGTCTAGTTTAGTGACACTCCCTCTAGTTCAGTGACGCTCCCTCTTTTTAGTGACACTCCCTCTAGTTTAGTGACGCTCCCTCTAGTTTAGTGACACTCACTCTGGTGATGCTCCCTCTAGTTTAGTGACGCTCACTCTGGTGATGCTCCCTCTAGTGACACTCCCTCTAGTTTAGTGACACTCCCTCTAGTGACACTCCCTCTAGTTTAGTGACACTCCCTCTAGTTTAGTGACGCTCCCTCTTGTGACACTCCCTCTAGTTGAATGATGCTCCTTCTAGTGACATTTCCTCTAGTTTAGAGATGCTCCCTCTAGTTTAGTGACGCTCCCTCTAGTTTAGTGACACTCCCTCTAGTTTAGTGACACTCCCTCTAGTTTAGTGACACTCCCTCTTGTTTAGTGACGCTCACTCTGGTGATGCTCCCTCTAGTTTAGTGATGCTCCCTCTAGTTTAGTGACACTCCCTCTAGTTTAGTGACAATCCCTCTAGTTTAGTGACACTCCCTCTTGTTTAGTGACACTCACTCTGGTGATGCTCCCTCTAGTGACACTCCCTCTAGTTTAGTGATGCTCCCTCTAGTTTAGTGACACTCCCTCTAGTTTAGTGACACTCCCTCTAGTTTAGTGACACTCCCTCTTGTTTAGTGACGCTCACTCTGGTGATGTTCCCTCTAGTTTAGTGACACTCCCTCTAGTTTAGTGACACTCCCTCTAGTTTAGTGACACTCCCTCTAGTTTAGTGACACTCCCTCTTGTTTAGTGACGCTCACTCTGGTGATGTTCCCTCTAGTTTAGTGACACTCCCTCTAGTTTAGTGATGCTCCCTCTAGTTTAGTGATGCTCCCTCTAGTTTAGTGATGCTCCCTCTGGTTTAGTGATGCTCCCTCTAGTGATGCTCCCTCTAGTTTAGTGATGCTCCCTCTGGTGTGTGATGCTCCCTCTAGTTTAGTGACACTCACTCTGGTGATGCTCCCTCTAGTGACACTCCCTCTAGTTTAGTGATGCTCCCTCTAGTTTAGTGACACTCCCTCTAGTTTAGTGACACTCCCTCTAGTTTAGTAACACTCCCTCTTGTTTAGTGACGCTCACTCTGGTGATGTTCCCTCTAGTTTAGTGACACTCCCTCTAGTTTAGTGACACTCCCTCTAGTTTAGTGACACTCCCTCTTGTTTAGTGACGCTCACTCTGGTGATGTTCCCTCTAGTTTAGTGACACTCCCTCTAGTTTAGTGATGCTCCCTCTAGTTTAGTGATGCTCCCTCTAGTTTAGTGATGCTCCCTCTGGTTTAGTGATGCTCCCTCTAGTGATGCTCCCTCTAGTTTAGTGATGCTCCCTCTGGTGTGTGATGCTCCCTCTAGTTTAGTGACACTCACTCTGGTGATGCTCCCTCTAGTGACACTCCCTCTAGTTTAGAGATGCTCCCTCTAGTTTAGTGATACTCCCTCTAGTTTAGAGATGCTCCCTCTAGTTTAGTGACACTCCCTCTAGTTTAGTGACACTCCCTCTCGGTTAGTGATGCTCACTGTAGTGACGCTCCCTCTAGTTTAGTGACACTCCCTCTAGTTTAGTGACACTCCCTCTTATTTAGTGACGCTCACTCTGGTGATGTTCCCTCTAGTTTAGTGACACTCCCTCTAGTTTAGTGATGCTCCCTCTAGTTTAGTGATGCTCCCTCTGGTTTAGTGATGCTCCCTCTAGTGGTGCTCCCTCTAGTTTAGTGACACTCCCTCTAGTTTAGTGACACTCCCTCTAGTTTAGTGACACTCCCTCTAGTTTAGTGATGCTCCCTCTAGTGACACTCCCCCTAGTTTAGTGACACTCCCTCTAGTTTAGTGATGCTCCCTCTAGTTTAGTGATGCTCCCTCTAGTTTAGTGATGCTCCCTCTGGTTTAGTGATGCTCCCTCTAGTGATGCTCCCTCTAGTTTAGTGACACTCCCTCTACTTTAGTGACACTCACTCTGGTGATGCTCCCTCTAGTGACACTCCCTCTAGTTTAGAGATGCTCCCTCTAGTTTAGTGATGCTCCCTCTACTTTAGTGATGCTCCCTCTAGTGATACTCCATCTAGTTTAGAGATGCTCCCTCTAGTTTAGTGACACTCCCTCTAGTTTAGTGACACTCCCTCTAGTTTAGTGATGCTCACTGTAGTGACACTCCCTCTAGTTTAGTGATGCTCCCTCTAGTTTAGTGATGCTCACTGTAGTGACACTCCCTCTAGTTTAGTGATGCTCCCTCTAGTTTAGTGATGCTCCCTCTACTTTAGTGATGCTCCCTCTAGTGATACTCCCTCTAGTTTAGAGATGCTCCCTCTAGTTTAGTGACACTCCCTCTAGTTTAGTGACACTCCCTCTAGTTTAGTGATGCTCCCTCTAGTTTAGTGACACTCCCTCTAGTTTAGTGACACTCCCTCTAGTTTAGTGACGCTCACTCTAGTTTAGTGATGCTCACTGTAGTGATGCTCCCTCTAGTTTAGTGATGCTCCCTCTAGTTTAGTGATGCTCCCGCTAGTGATGCTCCCTCTAGTTTATTGACACTCCCTCTAGTTTAGTGATGCTCCCTCTAGTTTAGTGACACTCCCTCTAGTTTAGTGATGCTCCCTCTAGTTTAGTGACAATCCCTCTAGTGACATTCCCTCTAGTTTAGTGATGCTCCCTCTAGTTTAGTGATGCTCCCTCTAGTTTAGTGATGCTCACTGTAGTGATTCTCCCTCTAGTGAGACTCCCTCTATTTAGTGACACTCCCTCTGGTTTAGTGATGCTCCCTCTAGTGATGCTCCCTCTAGTTTAGTGACACTCCCTCTAGTTTAGTGACACTCACTCTGGTGATGCTCCCTCTAGTGACACTCCCTCTAGTTTAGAGATTCTCCCTCTAGTTTAGTGACACTCACTCTAGTGATGCTCCCTCTAAGACACTTCCTCTAGTTTAGAGATGCTCCCTCTAATTTAGTGATGCTCCCTCTAGTTTAGAGATGCTCCCTCTCTTTTAGAGATGCTCCCTCTAGTTTAGTGATTCTCCCTCTAGTTTAGTGATGCTCCCTCTAGTTTAGAGATGCTCCCTCTAGTTTAGTGACGCTCACTCTGGTGATGCTCCCTCTAGTGACATTCCCTCTAGTTTAATGATGCTCCCTCTTGTGACATTCCCTCTAGTTTAGAGATGCTCCCTCTAGTTTAGTGACGCTCCCTCTAGTTTAGGGATGCTCCCTCTAGTTTAGAGATGCTCCCTCTAGTTTAGTGACGCTCCCTCTAGTTTAGTGACGCTCCCTCTAGTTTAATGATGCTCCCTCTAGTGACACTCCCTCTGGTTTAGTGATACTCCCTCAAGTTTAGTGACACTCCCTCTAGTGATGCTCCCTCTAGTGATGCTCCCTCTGGTGATACTCCCTCTAGTTTAGTGACACTCACTCTGGTGACACTCCTGGTGACACTCCCTCTGGTTTAGCGGTGTTCCCTCTAGTTTAGTGACACTCCCTCTAGTTTAGTGATACTCCCTCTAGTTTAGTGACACTCGCTGTAGTTTAGTGATGCTCCCTCTAGTTTAATGATGCTCCCTCTAGTGACACTCCCTCTAGTTTAGAGATGCTCCCTCTAGTTTAGTGACACTCGCTGTAGTTTAGTGATGCTCCCTCTAGTTTAATGATGCTTCTTCTAGTGACACTCTCACTAGTGACGCTCACTCTAGTGACACTCCCTCTAGTTTAGAGATGTTCCTTCTAGTTTAGTGACGCTCACTCTAGTGATGCTCCCTCTAGTTTAGAGATGCTCCCTCTAGTTTAGTGACGCTCACTCTGGTGATGCACCCTCTAGTGACACTCCCTCTAGTTTAGTGACACTCACTCTGGTGATGCTCCCTCTAGTGACACTCCCTCTAGTTTAGAGATGCTCCCTCTAGTTTAGTGACGCTCACTCTAGTGACACTCCCTCTAGTTTAGTGACACACCCTATAGTTTAGTGACACTCCCTCTAGTTTAATGATGCTCCCTCTAGTGACATTTCCTCTAGTTTAGAGATGCTCCGTCTAGTTTAGTGACACTCCCTCTAGTTCAGTGACGCTCCCTCTTTTTAGTGACACTCCCTCTAGTTTAGTGACGCTCCCTCTAGTTTAGTGACACTCACTCTGGTGATGCTCCCTCTAGTTTAGTGACGCTCACTCTGGTGATGCTCCCTCTAGTGACACTCCCTCTAGTTTAGTGACACTCCCTCTAGTGACACTCCCTCTAGTTTAGTGACACTCCCTCTAGTTTAGTGACGCTCCCTCTTGTGACACTCCCTCTAGTTGAATGATGCTCCTTCTAGTGACATTTCCTCTAGTTTAGAGATGCTCCCTCTAGTTTAGTGACGCTCCCTCTAGTTTAGTGACACTCCCTCTAGTTTAGTGACACTCCCTCTAGTTTAGTGACACTCCCTCTTGTTTAGTGACGCTCACTCTGGTGATGTTCCCTCTAGTTTAGTGACAGTCCCTCTAGTTTAGTGATGCTCCCTCTAGTTTAGTGATGCTCCCTCTAGTTTAGTGATGCTCCCTCTAGTTTAGTGATGCTCCCTCTGGTTTAGTGATGCTCCCTCTAGTGATGCTCCCTCTAGTTTAGTGATGCTCCCTCTGGTGTGTGATGCTCCCTCTAGTTTAGTGACACTCACTCTGGTGATGCTCCCTCTAGTGACACTCCCTCTAGTTTAGTGATGCTCCCTCTAGTTTAGTGACACTCCCTCTAGTTTAGTGACACTCCCTCTAGTTTAGTGACACTCCCTCTTGTTTAGTGACGCTCACTCTGGTGATGTTCCCTCTAGTTTAGTGACACTCCCTCTAGTTTAGTGACACTCCCTCTAGTTTAGTGACACTCCCTCTAGTTTAGTGACACTCCCTCTTGTTTAGTGACGCTCACTCTGGTGATGTTCCCTCTAGTTTAGTGACACTCCCTCTAGTTTAGTGATGCTCCCTCTAGTTTAGTGATGCTCCCTCTAGTTTAGTGATGCTCCCTCTGGTTTAGTGATGCTCCCTCTAGTGATGCTCCCTCTAGTTTAGTGATGCTCCCTCTGGTGTGTGATGCTCCCTCTAGTTTAGTGACACTCACTCTGGTGATGCTCCCTCTAGTGACACTCCCTCTAGTTTAGAGATGCTCCCTCTAGTTTAGTGATACTCCCTCTAGTTTAGAGATGCTCCCTCTAGTTTAGTGACACTCCCTCTAGTTTAGTGACACTCCCTCTCGGTTAGTGATGCTCACTGTAGTGACGCTCCCTCTAGTTTAGTGACACTCCCTCTAGTTTAGTGACACTCCCTCTTATTTAGTGACGCTCACTCTGGTGATGTTCCCTCTAGTTTAGTGACACTCCCTCTAGTTTAGTGATGCTCCCTCTAGTTTAGTGATGCTCCCTCTGGTTTAGTGATGCTCCCTCTAGTGGTGCTCCCTCTAGTTTAGTGACACTCCCTCTAGTTTAGTGACACTCCCTCTAGTTTAGTGACACTCCCTCTAGTTTAGTGATGCTCCCTCTAGTGACACTCCCCCTAGTTTAGTGACACACCCTCTAGTTTAGTGATGCTCCCTCTAGTTTAGTGATGCTCCCTCTAGTTTAGTGATGCTCCCTCTGGTTTAGTGATGCTCCCTCTAGTGATGCTCCCTCTAGTTTAGTGACACTCCCTCTACTTTAGTGACACTCACTCTGGTGATGCTCCCTCTAGTGACACTCCCTCTAGTTTAGAGATGCTCCCTCTAGTTTAGTGATGCTCCCTCTACTTTAGTGATGCTCCCTCTAGTGATACTCCATCTAGTTTAGAGATGCTCCCTCTAGTTTAGTGACACTCCCTCTAGTTTAGTGACACTCCCTCTAGTTTAGTGATGCTCACTGTAGTGACACTCCCTCTAGTTTAGTGATGCTCCCTCTAGTTTAGTGATGCTCACTGTAGTGACACTCCCTCTAGTTTAGTGATGCTCCCTCTAGTTTAGTGATGCTCCCTCTACTTTAGTGATGCTCCCTCTAGTGATACTCCCTCTAGTTTAGAGATGCTCCCTCTAGTTTAGTGACACTCCCTCTAGTTTAGTGACACTCCCTCTAGTTTAGTGATGCTCCCTCTAGTTTAGTGACACTCCCTCTAGTTTAGTGACACTCCCTCTAGTTTAGTGACGCTCACTCTAGTTGAGTGATGCTCACTGTAGTGATGCTCCCTCTAGTTTAGTGATGCTCCCTCTAGTTTAGTGATGCTCCCGCTAGTGATGCTCCCTCTAGTTTATTGACACTCCCTCTAGTTTAGTGATGCTCCCTCTAGTTTAGTGACACTCCCTCTAGTTTAGTGATGCTCCCTCTAGTTTAGTGACAATCCCTCTAGTGACATTCCCTCTAGTTTAGTGATGCTCCCTCTAGTTTAGTGATGCTCCCTCTAGTTTAGTGATGCTCACTGTAGTGATTCTCCCTCTAGTGAGACTCCCTCTATTTAGTGACACTCCCTCTGGTTTAGTGATGCTCCCTCTAGTGATGCTCCCTCTAGTTTAGTGACACTCCCTCTAGTTTAGTGACACTCACTCTGGTGATGCTCCCTCTAGTGACACTCCCTCTAGTTTAGAGATTCTCCCTCTAGTTTAGTGACACTCACTCTAGTGATGCTCCCTCTAAGACACTTCCTCTAGTTTAGAGATGCTCCCTCTAATTTAGTGATGCTCCCTCTAGTTTAGAGATGCTCCCTCTCTTTTAGAGATGCTCCCTCTAGTTTAGTGATTCTCCCTCTAGTTTAGTGATGCTCCCTCTAGTTTAGAGATGCTCCCTCTAGTTTAGTGACGCTCACTCTGGTGATGCTCCCTCTAGTGACATTCCCTCTAGTTTAATGATGCTCCCTCTTGTGACATTCCCTCTAGTTTAGAGATGCTCCCTCTAGTTTAGTGACGCTCCCTCTAGTTTAGGGATGCTCCCTCTAGTTTAGAGATGCTCCCTCTAGTTTAGTGACGCTCCCTCTAGTTTAGTGACGCTCCCTCTAGTTTAATGATGCTCCCTCTAGTGACACTCCCTCTGGTTTAGTGATACTCCCTCAAGTTTAGTGACACTCCCTCTAGTGATGCTCCCTCTAGTGATGCTCCCTCTGGTGATACTCCCTCTAGTTTAGTGACACTCACTCTGGTGACACTCCTGGTGACACTCCCTCTGGTTTAGCGGTGTTCCCTCTAGTTTAGTGACACTCCCTCTAGTTTAGTGATACTCCCTCTAGTTTAGTGACACTCGCTGTAGTTTAGTGATGCTCCCTCTAGTTTAATGATGCTCCCTCTAGTGACACTCCCTCTAGTTTAGAGATGCTCCCTCTAGTTTAGTGACACTCGCTGTAGTTTAGTGATGCTCCCTCTAGTTTAATGATGCTTCTTCTAGTGACACTCTCACTAGTGACGCTCACTCTAGTGACACTCCCTCTAGTTTAGAGATGTTCCTTCTAGTTTAGTGACGCTCACTCTAGTGATGCTCCCTCTAGTTTAGAGATGCTCCCTCTAGTTTAGTGACGCTCACTCTGGTGATGCACCCTCTAGTGACACTCCCTCTAGTTTAGTGACACTCACTCTGGTGATGCTCCCTCTAGTGACACTCCCTCTAGTTTAGAGATGCTCCCTCTAGTTTAGTGACGCTCACTCTAGTGACACTCCCTCTAGTTTAGTGACACACCCTATAGTTTAGTGACACTCCCTCTAGTTTAATGATGCTCCCTCTAGTGACATTTCCTCTAGTTTAGAGATGCTCCGTCTAGTTTAGTGACACTCCCTCTAGTTCAGTGACGCTCCCTCTTTTTAGTGACACTCCCTCTAGTTTAGTGACGCTCCCTCTAGTTTAGTGACACTCACTCTGGTGATGCTCCCTCTAGTTTAGTGACGCTCACTCTGGTGATGCTCCCTCTAGTGACACTCCCTCTAGTTTAGTGACACTCCCTCTAGTGACACTCCCTCTAGTTTAGTGACACTCCCTCTAGTTTAGTGACGCTCCCTCTTGTGACACTCCCTCTAGTTGAATGATGCTCCTTCTAGTGACATTTCCTCTAGTTTAGAGATGCTCCCTCTAGTTTAGTGACGCTCCCTCTATTTAGTGACACTCCCTCTAGTTTAGTGACGCTCCCTCTAGTTTAGTGACACTCACTCTGGTGATGCTCCCTCTAGTTTAGTGACGCTCACTCTGGTGATGCTCCCTCTAGTGACAATCCCTCTAGTGACACTTCCTCTAGTTTAGTGACACTCCCTCTAGTTTAGTGATGCTCCCTCTAGTGACGCTCCCTCTGGTTTAGTGACACTCCCTCTAGTTTAGTGACGCTCCCTCTAGTTTAGTGATGCTCCCTCTGGTTTAGTGATGCTCCCTCTAGTTTAGTGATGCTCCCTCTAGTTTAGTGATGCTCCCTCTGGTTTAGTGATGCTCCCTCTAGTTTAGTGACACTCACTCTAGTTTAGTGACGCTGACTCTGGTGATGCTCCCTCTAGTGACACTCCCTCTAGTTTAGTGACATTCCCTCTAGTTTATTGACACTCCCTCTCGTTTAGTGATGCTCACTGTAGTGATGCTCCCTCTAGTTGAGTGACGCTCCCTCTAGTTTAGTGACACTCCCTCTAGTTTAGTGATGCTCCCTCTAGTTTAATGATGCTCCCTCTCGTGACACTCCCTCTAGTTTAGTGACACTCCCTCTAATTTAGTGACACTCCCTCTAGTTTAATGATGCTCCCTCTCGTGACACTCCCTCTAGTTTAGTGACACTCCCTCTAGTTTAGTGACGCTCCCTCTGGTTTATTGACATTCCCTCTAGTTTAGTGATGCTCCCTCTAGTTTAGTGATGCTCCCTCTAGTGACACTCCCTCTAGTTTAGTGACACTCCCTCTAGTTTAGAGATGCTCCCTCTAGTTTAGTGACGCTCACTCTGGTGATGCTCCCTCTAGTGACACTCCCTCTAGTTTAGTGATGCTCCCTCTAGTGATGCTCCCTCTAGTTTTGTGATGCTCCCTCTAGTTTAGTGACACTCCCTCTAGTTTAGTGACACTCCCTCTCGTTTAGTGATGCTCACTGTAGTGATGCTCCCTCTAGTTTAGTGACAATCCCTCTAGTTTAGTGACACTCCCTCTATTTTAGTGATGCTCCCTCTAGTTTAGTGATGCTCACTGTAGTGATGCTCCCTCTAGTTTAGTGACACTCCCTCTAGTTTAGTGATGCTCCCTCTAGTGATACTCCTTCTAGTTTAGAGATGCTCCCTCTAGTTTAGTGACACTCCCTCTAGTTTATTGACACTCGCTCTAGTTTAGTGATGCTCCCTCTAGTTTAGTGACAATCCCTCTAGTGACATTCCCTCTAGTTTAGTGATGCTCCCTCTAGTTTAGTGATGCTCACTGTAGTGATTCTCCCTCTAGTGAGACTCCCTCTATTTAGTGACATTCCCTCTAGTTTAGAGATTCTCCCTCTAGTTTAGTGACACTCACTCTAGTGATGCTCCCTCTAGTGACACTTCCTCTAGTTTAGAGATGCTCCCTCTAATTTAGTGATGCTCCCTCTAGTTTAGAGATGCTCCCTCTAGTTTAGAGATGCTCCCTCTAGTTTAGTGACGCTCACTCTGGTGATGCTCCCTCTAGTGACACTCCCTCTAGTTTAATGATGCTCCCTCTTGTGACACTCCCTCTAGTTTAGAGATGCTCCCTCTAGTTTAGTGACGCTCCCTCTAGTTTAGAGATGCTCCCTCCAGTTTAGTGACGCTCCCTCTAGTTTAGTGACGCTCCCTCTAGTTTAATGATGCTCCCTCTAGTGACACTCCCTCTGGTTTAGTGATACTCCCTCAAGTTTAGTGACACTCCCTCTAGTGATGCTCCCTCTAGTGATGCTCCCTCTGGTGATACTCCCTCTAGTTTAGTGACACTCACTCTGGTGACACTCCTTCTGGTGACACTCCCTCTGGTTTAGCGGTGTTCCCTCTAGTTTAGTGACACTCCCTGTAGTTTAGTGATACTCTCTCTAGTTTAGTGACACTCCCTCTAGTTTAATGATGCTCCCTCTAGTGACACTCCCTCTAGTTTAGAGATGCTCCCTCTAGTTTAGTGACACTCGCTGTAGTTTAGTGATGCTCCCTCTAGTTTAATGATGCTTCTTCTAGTGACACTCTCACTAGTGACGCTCACTCTAGTGACACTCCCTCTAGTTTAGAGATGTTCCTTCTAGTTTAGTGACGCTCACTCTAGTGATGCTCCCTCTAGTTTAGAGATGCTCCCTCTAGTTTAGTGACGCTCACTCTGGTGATGCTCCCTCTAGTGACACTCCCTCTAGTTTAGTGACGCTCACTCTAGTGACACTCCCTCTAGTTTAGTGACGCTCACTCTAGTGACACTCCCTCTAGTTTAGTGACACTCCCTATAGTTTAGTGACACTCCCTCTAGTTTAGTGACGCTCCCTCTTGTGACACTCCCTCTAGTTTAATGATGCTCCCTCTAGTGACATTTCCTCTAGTTTAGAGATGCTCCCTCTAGTTTAGTGACACTCCCTCTAGTTTAGTGACGCTCCCTCTATTTAGTGACACTCCCTCTAGTTTAGTGACGCTCCCTCTAGTTTAGTGACACTCACTCTGGTGATGCTCCCTCTAGTTTAGTGACGCTCACTCTGGTGATGCTCCCTCTAGTGACACTCCCTCTAGTTTAGTGACACTCCCTCTAGTTTAGTGACACTCCCTCTAGTGACGCTGCCTCTGGTTTAGTGACGCTCCCTCTAGTTTAGTGACGCTCCCTCTGGTTTAGTGATGCTCCCTCTAGTTTAGTGATGCTCCCTCTAGTTTAGTGATGCTCCCTCTGGTTTAGTGATGCTCCCTCTAGTGACACTCCCTCTAGTTTAGTGACACTCCCTCTAGTTTAGTGACACTCCCTCTAGTTTAGTGACGCTCACTCTGGTGATGCTCCCTCTAGTGACACTCCCTCTAGTTTAGTGATGCTCCCTCTAGTGACACTCCCTCTAGTTTAGTGATGCTCCCTCTAGTGACACTCCCTCTAGTTTAGTGACACTCCCTCTAGTTTAGAGATGCTCCCTCTAGTTTAGAGATGCTCCCTCTAGTTTAGTGACGCTCCCTCTAGTTTAGTGACGCTCCCTCTGGTTTAATGATGCTCCCTCTAGTGACACTCCCTCTGGTTTAGTGATACTCCCTCAAGTTTAGTGACACTCCCTCTAGTGATGCTCCCTCTAGTGATTCTCCCTCTGGTGATACTCCCTCTAGTTTAGTGACACTCACTCTGGTGACACTCCTTCTGGTGACACTCCCTCTGGTTTAGCGGTGTTCCCTCTAGTTTAGTGACACTCCCTGTAGTTTAGTGATACTCCCTCTAGTTTAGTGACACTCCCTCTAGTTTAGTGATGCTCATTCTAGTGATGCTCCCTCTAGTTTAGTGACACTCGCTCTAGTTTAGTGATGCTCATTCTAGTGATGCTCCCTCTAGTGACACTCCCTCTAGTTTAGAGATGCTCCCTCTAGTTTGTGATGCTTCCTCTCATGACACTCCCTCTAGTTTAGTAACAATCCCTCTAGTTTAGTGACACTCCCTCTAGTTCGTCATGTTTCCTCTCATGACACTCCCTCTAGTTTAGTAACAATCCCTCTAGTTTAGTGACACTCCCTCTAGTTTAATGACACTCCCTCTAGTTTAGAGATGCTCCCTCTAGTTTAGTGACGCTCCCTCTAGTGACACTCCCTCTAGTTTAATGATACTCCCTTTAATGACACTTCCTCTAATTTAGTGACACTCCCTCTGGTTTAGTGATGCTCCCTCTAGTGACACGCCCTCTAATTTAGTGTTGCTCCTTCTAGTGACGCTTCCTCCAGTTTAGGGATGCTCCCCCTAGTTTAGTGTCACTCCCTCTGGTGATACTCCCTATAGTGACACTTCTTCTACTAACACTCCCTCTGGTTTAGCGACACTCTGTTGGAACCAGCACCCTTGGTTTGTTGGGACTAAAGGATCTGGGTTGCACGCTTAATTCAGGTTGACCGATTCGGTACAGAGACAGAGAAAATCGGGAGTTTGTTGTTAGAATAAACAACAGCTCAACAGCTTCTGAAGTTTGATTTGGAACCTCCTTTACTGGAGTTGCCTGACCATCTGGTTCCTCACTCGGTTCCTGTACATCCGTTTCTTTCACCCTTTCAGGTACAGTCAAACACACTTGTACTGGGTTGGGTTCTTTCAGCAGGAGATGTCGATTCAGTCTCGAGGACTCGCGGAAGCATCTCAGGGGTATTTGATTTCTCCTCTTCTGACGTGATCCCGACGTCTGCTATCTACTCGACCTTGTGACCTTTTACATGGTCGGAAAGAGACCCCGTTACTTCCCTCATCTCACTGAGGAGCCATGTTGGTCCTCCTGTCAAATTACTCCCAAATGCTTTCTCTCCTACGTCAAAAGTTCTGTCCTGCCTGTGACAATCATGTCCCTTTTTCTGACTTTGCTGCCTTCCTTCGACCTTAACCCCCGACCCCCCCAAACCCAAGTTTGTCATAAGTAGGCTCAGTCTCGTCCGGAGATGGTGCTCCATTAACCATTTGACACTTGTGCTCGAATGAGGGGTGGTTCTATATAATGGAGTGGAAATTGCGCCAATTTAGTGGCTCACGAATCTCCAGGCAATTTCTTCACACCAGTTTTTAATGCCTGATCTGCTCTCTCGGTGAGTCCGTTCGAAGAAGTGGGGGGGTCCATGGCCATGTTTTCACCTGAACAATACCAGTGAGGGCTTGCCAATCGGTTAAATTCAGCCCTTGTGACTACTGCTCCATTATCCGAAAGAAGACCAGTGATGGGGGCAAAGGAGAGATTGACAAAGATGTCATGAACCCAGAAGGTCGAAAGGGTGTTAAGGGTAGTGGTAAAAGGTATATTTCGACCCTTTCCTATTTTTACTTGGTTCTGTTGAAGGGTCATGAGAACTGCAAGCGTCAACTGTGCTCTCATCCACCGATGCTGCCAGACCTGCTGCGCTTTTCCAGTTATTTCTGTTTCGGTTTTTGTTAAGGATAGCGGCGCTGGCTAGAGGAGGTACTGATGGAGGCATTAAGGTAAGAAAGCAGAATGTGACGACAGCAGGGCATAGGTAAGCACTCTGGGCAGAACAACTTGAGCAAGCGACATAAAAGCAAAATACTGCGGATGCTTGGGAATCTAAAACAAAAACAAAGATACCTGGAAAAACTCAGCGGGTTTGACAGCCTCTGGGGAGAGGAGCACAGTTAACGTCTCCAGTCCGTATGACTCTTGATCAGAACTGTCCCTTGTGGGGGTTGGGTGGGGAGAGGGGATGGCGGTGACAAAAAAGATTGAAGAATAGGATAAAAAGTGGGGATAAAACAACGGATAAAAATCAGCGGATAAAAATTATCATGTAGAAAAATAACAATTAAGATGCGTGAAAGAGTGCACTCCCGGCTTAGGGAATCCCCACCCTACCCACCCACAACGCCCACACAGGGAGCGCATAGCACTTCCCGGCGGACATCACGCCTTAATTGGCCCGCTCAGTAAAATGGCGATTGTGGGGGGGTCGATTGGAGGCACGCCTGCACGCACCCGATCCTGAACTTCCCCCCCTACCGATGAGGGACAATTCTTCCCTTGGGGTCACTGTTTTAAAATTAGGTGTCGCCCTTTTAGGACAGAGATGAGGAGGGATTTTTTTTCTCTCGGAGGGTTAGACCATAAGAAATAGGGCAGAAATTAGGCCATTCGGCCCATCGAGTCTGCTCCGCCGTTCAATCATGGCTGATAAGTTTCTCAACCCCATCTCCCGCCTTCTCCCCGTAACCTTTGATCCGCTTACCAATCAAGAACCTATCTATCTCGGTCTTGAATACACTCAATGACCCGGCCTCCACAGCCTTCTGTGGCCATGAGTTCCATCGACTCACCGCTCTCCGGCTAAAGAAGTTTCGCCTCATCTCTGTTATAAAATGTCTTCCCTTTACTCTGAGGCTGTGCCCTCGGGTCCGAGTCTCTCCTACTAATGGAAACATCTTCCCCACGTCCACTCTATCCAGGCCTTTCAGTATTCTGTAAGTTTCAATCAGATCCCCCCTCCCCATCCTTCTAAACTCCATCGAGTACAGACCCAGAGTCTCTCAAACGTTCCTCAAATGTTAAGCCTTTCATTCCTGGGATCGTTCCCGTGAACCTCCTCCGGACCCTCTCCAGGGCCAGCACTCTGTGACTTTGGAACGCTCTACCTCAGAAGTCGGTGGAGGCGGGGGTCACTGAGTGTTTTTAAGACGGAGGGAGATGGGTTCTTGCCAGGCAAGGGGATCAAAGGTCACCGGGGGGGGGCGTTAAGACGGGAAGGTGGAAATCGAAACACGAGCAGATCAGCCATGATCTTATTGAATGGCGGAGCAGATTCGAGGGGCTGAATGGCCTACTCCTGCTCCTATCTCTGACGTTCTTATGTTCGGTGATAGGAGTAGCCAACTCGCAATATTCTGCGAGTTGCTTCAGACTCGCCGCCTGTCAAGAAACGGTCTCCCCCCCGCCGGGCGAGCTCTCGAGTTGATCTTAAGCCGCTGTACGGACGCCCAGCGGCTTAGGCTGGCGATGGTTCTCTACGAGGCTTCGCTGGGTCATCAGAACTTTCCCAGCCTGGAGTGCCGGGGTCGCCCAACAGATTTCAAATTCGTCCGCGTGTCTTACACCCCCCACGTGAACGGAAGACTCGGGCACCTCTGCTCCTCCTCCTCCTCCTCCTCCTCCTCCTCCTCCTCCCCCGCCAGCCAGGGGTCATTCACCTGGAATGCCTCACCTCCCCTCTTCCTGCCTCATTCGTGTCCCCCCACCCCCTCCACACCCCCTCCCCAACCCCACCGTGGTCTCTTTCGCTCTCACCGCCGCTCTGTAGGTTCCGGCACCCTCCGACTCGTCGAGGCTTAAAGGGTCCGGGTTGCCCGCTTAATTTGGTGGGGGGGTGGGGGAGGTGGGTGGGGGGGTGACCGAGTCGGTACAGGGACAGAGAAAATCAGGAGATTGTGGTTAGAATTAACCCGTGGCGTTTATTTACAAGCTGAACCCAGCAGTTACAGCTCGCAGCTCAAAACTCTGCCTTCACTCTACAGTGTCGAACTCGAGACTCGCTCAGCGTGCTCGCCCGCGCTGCTCTGCTATTGGGTGTTCAGATCATGTGATCTTACATTGCAACACTCGTCTTAAAGGTGTATTGCATATCAGGTCACTGCACGCTCCCTCTAGTTTAGTGACATTCCTTCTGGTTTAGTGACGCTCCCTCTAGTTTATAGAGTCGCAGAGATCTGCAGCACAGAAAAAGGCCCTTCGGCCCATCGGGCCTGTGCTGGTCAAACAAACCCCTAACCATTCTAATCCCATTTTCCAGCCCTAGGCCCATAGCCTTGTGTGACATGGCATCGCTAGTGCACATCCAAATACTTAAAATGTTATGAGGCTTTCTGCCCCTACCACCCTTTCAGGCAGTGAGTTCCAGGTTCCCACCACCCTCTGGGTGAAAAAATTCTTCCTCACATCCCCTCTAAACCTCCTGCCCCTTATCTTAAATCTATGCCCCCTGGTTATTGACCCCTCCACCAGGGGGAAAGGTTCCTTCCTGTCTACCCTATCTATGCCCCTCATAGTTTAGTGATGCTCCCCAAAAGTTTAGTGACGCTCCCTCTAGTTTAGTGATCTCCCGCTAATTTAATGACGCACCCTCTAGTTTAGTGACACTCCCTCTAGTTTAGTGATGCTCCCTCTAGTTTAGTGACGCTCCCTCTAGTTTAGTGACTCTCCTTCTAGTTTAGTGATGCTCCCTCTAGTTTAGTGACACTCCCTCTAGTTTAGTGATGCTCCCTCTAGTGACACTCCCTCTAGCTTAGTGATGCTCCCTCTAGTTTAGTGATGCTCCCTCTAGTGACACTCCCTCTAGTTTAATGATGCTCCCTCTAGTGACATTTCCTCTAGTTTGGAGATGCTCCGTCTAGTTTAGTGACACTCCCTCTAGTTTTGTGACACTCACTCTGGTGATGCTCCCTCTAGTGACACTCCCTCTAGTTTAGTGACACTCCCTCTAGTTTAGAGATGCTCCCTCTAGTTTAGTGACACTCACTCTGGTGATGCTCCCTCTAGTGACACTCCCTCTAGTTTAGTGACACTCCCTCTAGTTTAGTGATGCTCCCTCTAGTGACACTCCCTCTAGTTTAATGATGCTCCCTCTAGTTTAGTGATGCTCCCTCTAGTGACACTCCCTCTAGTTTAGTGATGCTCCCTCTAGTTTAGTGATGCTCCCTCTAGTGACACTACCTCTAGTTTAATGATGCTCCCTCTAGTGACATTTCCTCTAGTTTAGAGATGCTCCCTCTAGTTTAGTGACACTCCCTCTTGTTTAGTGACGCTCACTCTGGTGATGCTCCCTCTAGTGACACTCCCTCTAGTTTAGTGATGCTCCCTCTAGTTTAGTGATGCTCCCTCTAGTGACACTCCCTCTTGTTTAGTGATGCTCCCTCTAGTTTAGTGATGCTCCCTCTAGTGACACTCCCTCTAGTTTAGTGACACTCACTCTGGTGATGCTCCCTTTAGTGACAATCCCTCTAGTTTAGTGATGCTCCCTCTAGTTTAGTGATGCTCCCTCTAGTTTAGTGATGCTCCCTCTAGTGACACTCCCTCTAGTTTAGTGACACTCCCTCTAGTTTAGTGATGCTCACTCTGGTGATGCTCCCTCTAGTTTATTGACACTCCCTCTAGTTTAGTGATGCTCCCTCTAGTTTAGTGACAATCCCTCTAGTGACATTCCCTCTAGTTTAGTGATGCTCCCTCTAGTTTAGTGATGCTCACTCTGGTGATGCTCCCTCTAGTTTAGTGACACTCCCTCTAGTTTAGTGATGCTCCCTCTAGTTTAGTGATGCTCACTGTAGTGATTCTCCCTCTAGTGAGACTCCCTCTATTTAGTGACACTCCCTCTAGTTTAGAGATTCTCCCTCTAGTTTAGTGACACTCCCTCTAGTTTAGTGTTGCTCCTTCTAGTGACGCTTCCTCCAGTTTAGAGATGCTCCCCCTAGTTTAGTGTCACTCCCTCTGGTGATACTCCCTCTAGTGACACTTCTTCTACTAACACTCCCTCTGGTTTAGCGACACTCTGTTGGAACCAGCACCCTTGGTTTGTTGGGACTAAAGGATCTGGGTTGCACGCTTAATTCAGGGTGACCGATTCGGTACAGAGACAGAGAAAATCGGGAGTTTGTTGTTAGAATAAACAACAGCTCAACAGCTTCTGAAGTTTGATTTGGAACCTCCTTTACTGGAGTTGCCTGACCATCTGGTTCCTCACTCGGTTCCTGTACATCCGTTTCTTTCACCCTTTCAGGTACAGTCAAACACACTTGTACTGGGTTGGGTTCTTTCAGCAGGAGATGTCGATTCAGTCTCGAGGACTCGCGGAAGCATCTCAGGGGTATTTGATTTCTCCTCTTCTGACGTGATCCCGACGTCTGCTATCTACTCGACCTTGTGACCTTTTACATGGTCGGAAAGAGACCCCGTTACTTCCCTCATCTCACTGAGGAGCCATGTTGGTCCTCCTGTCAAATTACTCCCAAATGCTTTCTCTCCTACGTCAAAAGTTCTGTCCTGCCTGTGACAATCATGTCCCTTTTTCTGACTTTGCTGCCTTCCTTCGACCTTAACCCCCGACCCCCCCAAACCCAAGTTTGTCATAAGTAGGCTCAGTCTCGTCCGGAGATGGTGCTCCATTAACCATTTGACACTTGTGCTCGAATGAGGGGTGGTTCTATATAATGGAGTGGAAATTGCGCCAATTTAGTGGCTCACAAATCTCCAGGCAATTTCTTTGCACCGGTTTTTAATGCCTGATCTGCTCTCTCGGTGAGTCCGTTCGAAGAAGTGGGGGGGTCCATGGCCATGTTTTCACCTGAACAATACCAGTGAGGGCTTGCCAATCGGTTAAATTCAGCCCTTGTGACTACTGCTCCATTATCCGATAGAAGACCAGTGATGGGGGCAAAGGAGAGATTGACAAAGATGTCATGAACCCAGAAGGTCGAAAGGGTGTTAAGGGTAGTGGTAAAAGGTATATTTCGACCCTTTCCTATTTTTACTTGGTTCTGTTGAAGGGTCATGAGAACTGCAAGCGTCAACTGTGCTCTCATCCACCGATGCTGCCAGACCTGCTGCGCTTTTCCAGTTATTTCTGTTTCGGTTTTTGTTAAGGATAGCGGCGCTGGCTAGAGGAGGTACTGATGGAGGCATTAAGGTAAGAAAGCAGAATGTGACGACAGCAGGGCATAGGTAAGCACTCTGGGCAGAACAACTTGAGCAAGCGACATAAAAGCAAAATACTGCGGATGCTTGGGAATCTAAAACAAAAACAAAGATACCTGGAAAAACTCAGCGGGTTTGACAGCCTCTGGGGAGAGGAGCACAGTTAACGTCTCCAGTCCGTATGACTCTTGATCAGAACTGTCCCTTGTGGGGGTTGGGTGGGGAGAGGGGATGGCGGTGACAAAAAAGATTGAAGAATAGGATAAAAAGTGGGGATAAAATAACGGATAAAAATCAGCGGATAAAAATTATCATGTAGAAAAATAACAATTAAGATGCGTGAAAGAGTGCACTCCCGGCTTAGGGAATCCCCACCCTACCCATCCACAACGCCCACACAGGGAGCGCATAGCGCTTCCCGGCGGACATCACGCCTTAATTGGCCCGCCCAGTAAAATGGCGATTGTGGGGGGGTCGATTGGAGGCACGCCTGCATGCACCCGATCCTGAACTTCCCCCCCTACCAATGAGGGACAATTTTTCCCTTGGGGTCACTGTTTTAAAATTAGGTGTCGCCCTTTTAGGACAGAGATGAGGAGGGATTTTTTTTCTCTCGGAGGGTTAGACCATAAGAAATAGGGCAGAAATTAGGCCATTCGGCCCATCGAGTCTGCTCCGCCGTTCAATCATGGCTGATAAGTTTCTCAACCCCATCTCCCGCCTTCTCCCCGTAACCTTTGATCCGCTTACCAATCAAGAACCTATCTATCTCGGTCTTGAATACACTCAATGACCCGGCCTCCACAGCCTTCTGTGGCCATGAGTTCCATCGACTCACCACTCTCCGGCTAAAGAAGTTTCTCCTCATCTCTGTTCTTAAAGGTCTTCCCTTTACTCTGAGGCTGTGCCCTCGGGTCCGAGTCTCTCCGACGAATGGAAACATCTTCCCCACGTCCACTCTATCCAGGCCTTTCAGTATTCTGTAAGTTTCAATCAGATCCCCCCTCCCCATCCTTCTAAACTCCATCGAGTACAGACCCAGAGTCTCTCAAACGTTCCTCATATGTTAAGCCTTTCATTCCTGGGATCGTTCCCGTGAACCTCCTCCGGACCCTCTCCAGGGCCAGCACTCAGTGGTTGTGCGACTTTGGAACGCTCTACCTCAGAAGTCGGTGGAGGCGGGGGTCACTGAGTGTTTTTAAGACGGAGGGAGATGGGTTCTTGCCAGGCAAGGGGATCAAAGGTCACCGGGGGGGGGCGTTAAGACGGGAAGGTGGAAATCGAAACACGAGCAGATCAGCCATGATCTTATTGAATGGCGGAGCAGATTCGAGGGGCTGAATGGCCTACTCCTGCTCCTATCTCTGACGTTCTTATGTTCGGTGATAGGAGTAGCCAACTCGCAATATTCTGCGAGTTGCTTCAGACTCGCCGCCTGTCAAGCAACGGTCTCCCCCCCGCCGGGCGAGCTCTCGAGTTGATCTTAAGCCGCTGTACGGACGCCCAGCGGCTTAGGCTGGCGATGGTTCTCTACGAGGCTTCGCTGGGTCATCAGAACTTTCCCAGCCTGGAGTGCCGGGGTCGCCCAACAGATTTCAAATTCGTTCGCGTGTCTTACACCCCCCATGTGAACGGAAGACTCGGGCACCTCTCCTCCTCCTCCTCCTCCTCCTCCTCCTCCTCCTCCTCCTCCTCCCCCGCCAGCCAGGGGTCGTTCACCTGGAATGCCTCACCTCCCCTCTTCCTGCCTCATTCGTGTCCCCCCACCCCCTCCACACCCCCCCCCCCCCCCCCCCCCCCCCCAACCCCACCGTGGTCTCTTTCGCTCTCACCGCCGCTCTGTAGGTTCCGGCACCCTCCGACTCGTCGAGGCTTAAAGGGTCCGGGTTGCCCGCTTAATTTGGTGGGGGGGGTGGGGGAGGTGGGTGGGGGGGTGACCGAGTCGGTACAGGGACAGAGAAAATCGGGAGATTGTGGTTAGAATTAACCCGTGGCGTTTATTTACAAGCTGAACCCAGCAGTTACAGCTCGCAGCTCAAAACTCTGCCTTCACTCTACAGTGTCGAACTCGAGACTCGCTCAGCGTGCTCGCCCGCGCTGCTCTGCTATTGGGTGTTCAGATCATGCGATCTTACATTGCAACACTCGTCTTAAAGGTGTATTGCATATCAGGTCACTGCACGCTCCCTCTAGTTTAGTGACATTCCTTCTGGTTTAGTGACGCTCCCTCTAGTTTATAGAGTCGCAGAGATCTACAGCACAGAAAAAGGCCCTTCGGCCCATCGGGCCTGTGCTGGTCAAACAAACCCCTAACCATTCTAATCCCATTTTCCAGCCCTAGGCCCATAGCCTTGTGTGACATGGCATCGCTAGTGCACATCCAAATACTTCTTAAAATGTTATGAGGCTTTCTGCCCCTACCACCCTTTCAGGCAGTGAGTTCCAGGTTCCCACCACCCTCTGGGTGAAAAAATTCTTCCTCACATCCCCTCTAAACCTCCTGCCCCTTATCTTAAATCTATGCCCCCTGGTTATTGACCCCTCCACCAGGGGGAAAGGTTCCTTCCTGTCTACCCTATCTATGCCCCTCATAGTTTAGTGATGCTCCCCAAAAGTTTAGTGACGCTCCCTCTAGTTTAGTGATCTCCCGCTAATTTAATGACGCACCCTCTAGTTTAGTGACACTCCCTCTAGTTTAGTGACGCTCCCTCTAGTTTAGTGACGCTCCTTCTAGTTTAGTGATGCTCCCTCTAGTTTAGTGACGCTCCCTCTAGTTTAGTGATGCCCCCTCTCGTTTAGTGATGCTCCCTCTAGTTTAGTGACACTCCCTCTATTTTAGTGACGCTCCCTCTAATTTAGTGACACTCCCTCTAGTTTAGTGATGCTCCCTCTAGTTTAGTGACGCTCCCTCTAGTTTAGCGATGCTCCCTCTAGTTTAGCGATGCTCCCTCTAGTTTGATGACACTCCCTCTTGTTTAGAGACGTTCCCTCTTATTTAGTGATGCTCCCTGTAGTTTAATGACACACCTTCTAGTTTAGTGACGCTCCCTCTAGTTTAGTAACACTCCCTTTAGTTTAGAGATGGTCCCTTTAGTTTATCGACGCTCCCTCTAGTTTAGAGATAGTCCCTCTAGTTTAGCAACGCTCCCTCTAGTTTAATGACACACCTTCTAGTTTAGCGACACTCCCTCTAGTTTAATGACACTTGCTCTAGTTTATGATGCTCCCTCTAGTTTAGTGACACTCCCTTTAATGTAGAGATGCTCCCTCTAGTTTAGAGATAGTCCCTCTAGTTTAGCAACGCTCCCGCTAGTTTAATGACACACCTTCTAGTTTAGAGACGGTCCCTCTAGTTTAGTGATGCTCCCTCTAGTTTAGCAACGCTCCCTCTAGTTTAGAGATGGTCCCTCTAGTTTAGCCACGCTCCTTCTAGTTTAATGACACTTGCTCTAGTTTAGTGATGCTCCCTGTAGTTTAGTGACACTCACTTTACTTTAGAGACGTTCCCTTTAGTTTATCGACGCTCCCTCTAGTTTAGTGACGCTCCCTCTAGTTTAGAGATTGTCCCTCTAGTTTAGCGACGCTCCCTCTAGATTAGAGACGGTCCCTCTTGTTTAGGGATTGTCCCTCTAGTTTAGTGACGCTCCCTCTAGTTTAGTGACACTCCCTCTAGTTTAGTGACACTCACTCTGGTGATGCTCCCTCTAGTTTAGTGACGCTCCCTCTAGTGTGTGATGCTCCCTCTAGTTAATGACACTCCCTCTAGTTTAGTGACACTCCCTCTAGTTTAGTGATGCTCCCTCTAGTTTAGTGACGCTCCCTCTAGTTTAGAGATGCTCCCTCTAGTTTAGTGACACTCCCTCTAGTTTAGTGACACTCCCTCTAGTTTAGTGATGCTCCCTCTAGTGTAGTGATGCTCCCTCTAGTTTAGTGATGCTCCCTCTAGTTTTGAGATTGTCCCTCTAGTTTATCGATGCTCCCCTCTAGATTAGAGACGGTCCCTCTAGTTTAGGGATTGTCCCTCTAGTTTAGCAACGTTCCCCTCTAGTTTAGAGATGGTTCCTCTAGTTTAGTGACACTCCCTCTAGTTTAGTGACACTCCCTCTAGTTTAGTGACACTCCCTCTAGTTTAGTGATACTCCCTCTAGTGATGCTCCCTCTAGTTTAAAGATTGTCCCTCTAGTTTAGTGACACTCCCTCTAGTGATGCTCCCTCTAGTTTAGTGACACTCCCTCTAGTTAGTGACACTCCCTCTAGTTTAGACATGGTCCCTCTAGTTTAGTGATACTCCGTCTAGTTTAAAGATTGTCCCTCTCGTTTAGTGATACTCCCTCTAATTTAGACATGGTCCCTCTAGTTTATTGATACTCCCTCTAGTGCAGGAAGCGTGGAGGAGTGGAGATGCTTCAGGATTTCAGAGTGAGAGAGGGACTGACATCACATATTTGCTGCGATTATGTCTCTGTTGCTGCTGATATCTGTTAACTCTGCAGTTTGTCTGTGGCTGGATCACATGAGACGGATGGTTGAGGTTTGTTGTTGGAAGGAGGTGGGGGCTGCTGTGGGGAAGTCCTGTGTCACTCTGAACTGCTATGTCCACTGGCTCATTCATCACACGCTCCACCTTAAATCAGAGCTGGCCAAGCGACAAAATCTTGAACACTTCAGGTAAAAAAAAAATCCAGTTTTATATCTGTATATGTGTGTGTCTGTGTGTCTGTATGTGTCTGTGTGTGTGTGTGTGTGTCTGTGTATGAGTCTGTGTTTGTGTCTCTGTGTGTGTCTGTATGTGTTTGTGTGTGTGCCTGTGTATGTGTGTGTGTCTGTGTGTGTGTTTGTGTATGTGTGTCTGTGTGTGTGTGTATATGTATGTGTCTCTGTGTGTGTATGTGTGTGTTTGTGTGTGTGTCTGTGTATGTGTGTGTCTGTGTATGTGTCTCTGTGTGTGTATCTGTGTGTGTGTCTGTATGTGTGTGTCTGTGTATGTGTGTGTCTGTGTGTGTATGTGTCTGTGTGTGCGTGTGTATATGTATGTGTCTCTGTGTGTGTGTGTTTGTGTGTGTGTCTGTGTATGTGTGTGTATGTGTTTGTGTCTGTGTGTGTGCCTGTGTGTGTGTGTGTGTGTGTGTGTGTGTGTGTATGTGTCTGTGTGTGGCTGTGTATGTTTGTGTGTGTGTGTGTGTGTGTATGTGCCTATGTGTGGCTGTGTATGTTTGTGTGTGTGTGTGTGTGTGTGTGTGTGTGTGTGTGTGTATGTGCCTCTGTGTGGCTGTGTATGTTTGTGTGTGTATCTGTGAGCGTGTGTGTATGTCAGTGTGTGTGTCTGTGTGTATCTGTGTGCGTCTGTGTGTGTGTCTGCCTGTCTGTGTGTCTCTCTGTTTGTGTGTGTCTGTGTGCCTGCCCGTGTGTGCGTCTGTGTGTATGTGTCTGTGTGTCTGCCCATGTGTGCGTCTGTGTGTCTGCCTGTG